>JAASGW010000211.1:0-44347 GCA_023334395.1 Phytopythium sindhum
CCGCACCAAAATTACAAATATTTTGGACTGGTAAATCTAACACAATACAGTAAAATGTTTGTATCGTTTCGTTTTACTCACCTTTTTCACCTTGAAAACCAATATTCGGCCGGCGTGCTTGATGGCGAAACAGACTGTACGTGTTATTTATGGTTTATTTGTTATTTACGGACAAATCTGCCTCAGCTTCTATGTGACCTCGTAATTCTCAGATTTTCATTTTGACATCCAAAGCCGACTCGATCCAATGCGCCGCCACCGGCTCTGGCTCGGGGCCGTCGCGCTCGCCCTCGTGTTCAGCGTGTCGACTCTGTTGACGCCACGCCAGCCGCGGCCAGCTGCGCCCAGGACCGCCGTGGTGATCAACACGTGGCCCTTTGTGAACGCGACGCGCGCAGCGTTCGCTGCGCTCAAGCAGAAGCGCGGCCGCTCCCCAGCGCTGGATGCCATCGAGGATGGCTGCAACCGGTGCGAGATTGACCAGTGCGATTTCACTGTGGGATACGGCGGCAGCCCCGATTCCAACGGAGAAACTACGCTCGACGCGATGATTCTGGACGGGTCCACCATGGAAATGGGAGCCGTAGCGCGGCTTCGACGCGTCAAACCGGCCATCAAGGTGGCGCGGGGGGTCATGGAGCACTCGGCGCACAGCATCCTCGCGGGCGACGGAGCGCTCGAGTTCGCGAAAATGATGGGGTTCACGGAGACAGCACTGGATACGCCGCACTCGCGCGAAGTCTACGCCACGTGGCGTTCCAACCATTGTCAGCCCAACTACTTTCGCAACGTCATCGCGCAGAACACCTCCTGCCCGCCGTACACGCCACTCCACCGCGACATCCACACCTTGAAAGAAGACGTATATCTCGACTCCCAACAGTTTTTCAGACAGCAGAACAGCGTCGGTGTGGAGCAGCTGATATCGGAAAACAACCACGACACCATCGGCATGGTGGTGCTCGGAGAAGACGGACACATGACAGGTGAACGAGTCTATGTGAGGACCTCACCACTTGTCTTTTTGATCAGGATACCTCTAATTTCGCGAGACTGACGGTGAATATTGTACAGCCGGGACGAGCTCGAACGGCGCGACACACAAGATTGCGGGGTGAGTTCTTCGACCATCAGCCTGCTCTTGCATCGTGCTCGTGTTACGGGAGACGTTTGACCTGGCTTGCAACGAACAGGCGAGTTGGAGATGCCGCTGTGCCCGGAGCAGGCGCGTTCGTTGACTCGTCCATTGGTGGAGCGGCCGCCACAGGTGACGGGGACATCATGATGCGCTTCCTGCCGTCGTTCTTTGCTGTTCAAGAGATGGGGAAGGGAGTTCACGTACGTTTATTAAGCTGGCCCTGCTCCCATGATCAGATCTGCTGCTAACTGCGTCGCTGCTATAGCCGACTGACGCGTGCGTGCGAGCTCTGCGGCGAGTCGCCACGTTTTACCCCGAGTTTCTGGGCGCGATGGTCTGCCTGAACCGCTTCGGCGAGTACGGCGGCGCAGGGCACGGCTGGAACTTCTCGTACTCTGTCCAAACAAGCGCCATGAGTGAGCCGACAATCGTGCAAGTGGCACCAATGTCGATGGACTAGACACGAAGGGGAGCAGCAACAGCTCGCAGCGCGAGAATGCACGAACAGCGTTCAGTTCGCATCGGCGTTTTCGTTCTCAACAGGGTGGTTTGTTGTCGTCACGTTCCTGCTTCGACCTTCTCCCCCTTTATAAAGAAAAACACCGGAGTGGTGCTGTGGTTCTCGCGAGAAGAGCATGAGGAAATGTAGACCAGTTAGGCAAAAATGAATCGTCTTCGCGTCCTGTCCTCCCTAGACGGGGTAGCCGGTAGTTTACAGGAAGTACGGCACCAGCGCACGCTGCGACAAGCTATCGGTGGACTCGGCGACCTGAGAGTTGGGTTGACAGCACGACCACACTCGAGTTAGCCCCCAGGCAACACTACAAGAAGTGGAAATGGCTCGCACGCACCTCTCGGAACAGCTTGAACTCCCGCTCGAGGTTCTCATCAAACGACAGGATGGCCGCCACGTTGCCGCAGCGGTAGCAGTAGTTGGGCGCCGACCAGACCGTCACGAGGCCCTTCTCCGGGAACATATACTTGTAGCCCTCCTGCACGAGCTGATGCGCGCGGCAGATGAGGTCCAGCCCGTTGATCTGGTTGAACTCGGCCGTCACCTTGGCGCCGAAGAGGTACCCTGCGCCACGCGGGCTCATGGCCCACGTCTCGATGTCCTCCGGGTCGGACCACATGAGGTCGCAGAAGGAGCCCTCGTGCGGGATCTCCTGCTGCCGCTCGATTGTCCGGATCTGGTCCAGCGTGCGCACCTCGGGCGACAGGCCGCCGTGCACGCAGAGCACGCGGCCGTCGATGATGGCGGCCAGGTTCAGGTAGTCGAACACGTCCGTGCAGTACTTCCACGGGTTGGCGTTGCCGTACTTGCGCACGCACTCCTCGTAGAATCCGTACACCTGCGTGATCTGCCGGCACTCGTGGTTGCCGCGCAGCAGGGTGATGCGGTCGGGATACCGCGCCTTGAGGCACAGTAGCAGCTCGAACGTCTCCACGCTATTGTGTCCGCGGTCCACAAAGTCGCCCTGGCACCCCACCACAGAACGCAGCGCAACAGAACAGTCAGGTGCCGCTACATAGCCACCGCTTGCGCTCCAACCCGCACATTCGCACCATGAAGACGTAGTTGGTGTTCTGCACGTCGCCGCCGCAGCGGAAGAGCTCCAGCAGGTCATAGAACTGGCCGTGGATGTCGCCGCAGACCGTCACGGGGCTGCTCACGGGCTGCACGTTGGACTCCTCGATCAACAGGCCCTTGACGATCTCGCACACCTGCTTGAGCTCCAGCTCGCTCAGCAGCTTGCCGCTGCGCAGGTTCTCGATCCAGGCGTCCGGCCCGCTGCCGCTCGAGGACGGCTTGACCTCCGCCACCGCTGCGTCGTTCAGTTCCGTCATTCTATCGCTCGCTCGCTGTCGTGTCTGGTGCCGCTCGGTGTCGCTCGGGGGCGCGCAGATCGCTCCGCCTCCTTCCTATCGATTGTGTGTGTGCTGCGATGGATTGCTCGGGAGCTCTTCCCTCCACAGTTCTCAGTCTCCTAGTCACATAATGAAACGCAGTCACTTTCCGTGATCAGAGGGGGAAAAAAGAAGGGAAGGGGAGGGGCGACGCGTAATTTTGGCTGGCGGACCTTCGACCGGAAACAGTGTGGGTCACACTACTTCTGACGCGTGTCAACATGAATTGAGGCGACCATACAAACACCAAGCTCTATCGACTCGTTAAAGATAGCGTTGACCACACCATTTGTGGCAATTAAATGACACGGGTGGACACGTCGGACGTGATACGCCGCTGCAACTTCGACATGCGCAGCAGCAGCGCCAGCAATATGCGCTGCACTGCATAACCTTCTCACGTGGCGCCGCGCTAGCTGCTGCGTAGTTATTAATACGCGCTTCTCGCTTAAGGTTGAGTGCATGAGATCGAGCCGCAGCGCCCCATTTAGCCGGCGCCTAGGCTTCAGCCCGTTTCGCGTCTCGTGGTCTAAAATTGACACGAGAGTGGCTGCCGACTGCTAATGCTAAATGAGCAGCAAAAGCACGAAGATACACACGCAGCATACAAGCGTGGACTCGGTTCTGTCTGTGAACAATGATCTGAGCAACCTGAGTTGTTCAGACCGCCGAACTTGAGGGCGCAGCGGTCGAATCAGCGCCGATGGGCAGCCGCCCGACTCCTCCACCACCAGCACAGCTGCCGCTGTCTCCACATCGGAGCTCTCTCCACGCTGGCATTGACCAACCACATCATGGAGCGCTCGCGTCTCAATCACCGGTGGTAAGTCGGCGGAAGCGCGAGGCGACCGCGAGCTTCCCGCGATCCGAGCTCTGGAGCTGGTCCATGAGCGCAACTGAAGCCACCAGCCCGCTGAAGGACGATGTGATCGAGAATATGCTGCGCGAGTGCTCCTTGACCGCCGGAATCGGTTCAATGAGCGTTACACCGTCACTTCCGTCTGCGATTAACGAGCACCGCCGCCTTCACAACCATCACCTTCACCACCTTCACTCCAACAACCAACAATCTCAAGTACTAGGCGCCCCCCAAGCCCAACAGCAATCTACGCCCGCAGGTTCGCGACGCAAGCTTCCAAGCAAGGGACTTCTGTCTTCTAGTAATCTATCGACAGCAACCCCACCCTTGCTGCGGCGTGACAGCGGCAGCAGCAACAGCAGCAGTAGCAGAGGCACCAGCGGAAACGGATGGCGGACCTACAAGCTCGCGCACCGAACTAACAGGCTGATGTTCAAGACGCGCAAGCTTATCGACACTCTTTCTGGGGAGAGCAAGTACGATGAGACCACTCCCAGACAGCGAGGTAGTACCAGCTATGGTGGCGATCTACGAAGCCATCGACGACTGGTTGACCCGTCAAGAGTGAACACTGAGCCTGCAGGTGTGGACGACGATGCCCTTGCTGAAAACACCGTGCTGATGGACGATAACTCAAACGAACTAGGTATTGGCGACGAGTTCGACAGCGATTGCGAGCCTGAGCGTACGCGGACGGCGAGGCTAAAGCTCCAAACCGCAAAGGAAATGTTTCAGCGGGAGGTGCTGAGCGCCTCCGAGGATGATCTGGCGTCTGACAACGCGGATCCACATCAAGGCAGCGGAGACAGCGACTTCTGGCGCATTTACCATGCCAGTACAACGAGTAAGCGACCAGACTCCGCGCGCGGGCGGTATATTTCTAGGTGTGAGGGCGCTTCGCTTCTCGTACTGCCAGTGCTCAATCTCAAGAACAAGCCACGTCGGTACGCCGCCGAGACGCGCGCGCTGCGGTATGACGACTACTACCTGGGCGACAAGCGTGCACAAGCTTTAGGTGACGCGCTCCACCTGCTCTCCGAGCAAGTGCAGAGCTTATCCATCAAGAATGTCGGTGTGACGGGTGTTGGATCATCAGCTATCATGGATGGCATCGCTCTGGTGCATCTAAACCACCTGAACCTGTCCGAGAACCGCCTTGGGCCCGACGGAACGGAGCGGATATATACCGCACTTCGCGATCCCCACGTGAATCTCCGATCGCTCGATCTTGGCAACAACCAGCTCGGAGATGCCGCTGTACGGGCGCTTGTCGAGTGCCTGCTTAATCGGTGCACTCTCGAGCACCTAAACCTGGGGAGAAACCGCATCTACTTAGCAGCACGGGCGGTGGGCGAGTTGCTGCGGATCTCGACCCCGCTCAAGTCTCTCAACTTGTCGTGGAACAACATCCGCGGTGAGCCGGCGCAGTATCTCGCCCGAAGCATGATGGAGAACTTGACTCTGACGAGCCTGGACCTGTCCGATAACACGCTGGGAAACGGCGGCAGCGCCGACGCTGAGCTAGGCGCGTGCCTCGCGACCAACAAATCGCTGCGGCATCTTGACATCTCCGACAACCACGTACGTGGCCGTGCACTGCTCGTGTACGTGAACGGACTGCAGCAGAACGCAGGCGGGACGGCTCTTGAGACGCTTGTGCTGCGCGGGAATCCAATTGGAGCTCTCGGAGCGGAGTCAGTCTTGCGCGCTGCTGCCTCAGGCGCTGTGGCCAAGTGCCAGATCGACATCGGCAGGTGCAACCTCGAACTGATCGATGAAAGCAACAGTAGCACCACCAATAGCGGCGTCACCAGTAGCAACACAGGCGCAACCCCGACCAAGCCAAAGGCAACGATGACTGCCCTATCCAGCGTCTACGCTGGCGGTGGGACTTTCACTGTCAATGTTCGCGAGCGAGCCGATGTAGCTCTGCTGAAGGAGCTTCTGATGCTCTACTACCGAAACAAGCTCGAAGTCGTGGACGCCTCGCTCAATGGCGCGCCATTTAGCTCCGTATTGGCATCGGCAAAGGCAAAAGGGGACGAGAAGGCGATCGTCAGCGCCATCCCGGCCTCAGGGCTCTTACAGATCAAGGTGCAGCCCAACTACGAGCGTCGAGAGGAGCTAGTGTCTGCTCGTGGGTTTGAGGCCGTGCTTGCGCTGCTCTCGAGGTCCTTTGGAGCGCTGGAGGACGGGGACGAGGCAGCAAAGCTGTTCTGCATCCGCCTGCTCGCGGACGAGTTCACGTTCTCGGTCGAGCAAGCCAACGAACTGCTGGCGCTGTTCCGGTCGCATACCACACAAGTGGAGAAGGCAAGCGCTGCCGCGGCTCTCATCCCTCAAATCGTAGTCAACACCAACACTGACTGCCGGCAAGAGGTATTCGACTGCGCCAATATGGAGGTGCCTGATGAGTTCTTCGAGGACAAGGACCGCGACGGCAAGATCGACGCGTGCGGCGACATCTGCGTGGTGTTCGGGCTCGAGAAGCACTTGTCGGACCTAGAGCAGTCGTACGTGGAGAAGAAGGTAGGCAAGTGGGTCTCCTTCAACGCCGGCAATCCAACAGGCAGGTACGCGCTTAACATGGCGCAGTCCATCGACCGGCGCATCCTGCTCCGCATCCTCGAGTTTAACAAGAACGAGAAGAAGCTCCGACAGCAGCTCAAGCTCATGGATGTCTCTCAGTATGGACCATCGACCAGCACCAGTGCACTTGCCAGCGGTGGCTTTCGCAACGTCAAGCTCAATCGCATGCCCGTGGACGTGAGCGCTCCGTGGGAGTTCCCGTTGTTAGGCGTGCTCGAGTTCGACTTCGCGAGCTCACGTCGGCCCTTCCGCGTGTGCACCGCACTGAGCGACGCCGCCTTCGACCAGTTTCTCAAGGAGTTCAAGCAGCTGCAGGTGCCGGCCGAGGTCAAGCTCATTGGTTTACGCTCCGTGTCGACGCTGTACTTCTTCTCGTGCGCGCAAATGCAGCGGCTCATGGAGCACTTCGGCACGTTCGAGCGCGACCCGGCCACCGGCGGCCTGCTGCGCGCCGAGGTGCTCGTGATCCTATTCAGCCGCATCGTGGACGAGTGGAACCTGGGCGAGGCACTCGCACTGTTGGACCTGGCGACGAAGACGCAGGTGCTCGACCGGCTCGGATGGCTCAACTGCTTCCATCCGTTGCAGCAAGCCGAGAGTTACAAGGCGCTGAGGCTGCGGAGCTACGAGCACCGACAGCTAGTGCTCATACTTGTGCGACTTGGCGCGAGTGGCGAGATCGAGCTGTCCAATGTGACGCTGAGCCCGAGCGAAAGCGCTCAAGGGTCCAGCGGCAGCGCTAGCGCTGCTGGAAGCACGGGAGTGGAGCCCGAACAGTGGAAGGCATGGGTCTCGGAGGACAAACTGCCGACGGACGGGGAGCTGAGCTGCTCTATGAGAGCGACCAACCCTGCGAGCGCACAGCCCGAGGCTCAGCTGCCGCCCACGAGCGTCCGCAAGAAGCTGCTGCAGTCCATGCTGCTCAAGCTCGACGATAAGTCGCAAGAGCCCGTCGCTGCACTGTGAGCTGTGGTGATCATGACTACTTGCATGAGGACAGGGTATTTCGATGCAGTTGATTATTTTGGAGTATTTTATGAAGGAGAACACGCTCAGACGTCCACGACGCCGCCACCATCTACTTGATTGAGACGCAACGCGCTGCGATTGGAAGGGGGAGAACACTGGTGCATTTACTTGTTGCGAGTGAGCAGCCGCACAGCCACCATCGTCATGGACGCCACGAGTGTCACAAATGCGGCGAGCGCCACCTTGTCCTCCTTCACTTGCGTCCACTTGTCCACTGAGCGCTCCACCAGCCAGCTCCGCTTGGCTGCTTGGTCGACCTCGTTCTTGTGATCAATAGTAACAGCGCTTGTAGCCGATTCAGTTGTCCCCTGCTGCTTCTTTTTGATCACCGTCTTTGTCGCCTTGGCCTTCTTCTTCTTCGATGAGCACTTCCCCCCGCACTTGCCTCCGCCGCCGGACGAACAGCAGCCCGCGCCACCGCTGCCACCGCAGCAGCCGCCTTCTCCCCCGCTGTGCGAGTGGCCGTCACGATCATCATGATGGTGATCATGGTGATGGTGGCTGTGGTCGTGACCGTGCTCGTCACCGTCGCAGCTTCCGCTGCCGCATCCCCCCGAGTCATCACACGACGACGATGATGATGTGTCAGAGGATTTGGCCGATGCACGGGGCTTGCGCGAGCGACTGGCGATGGGGGAAACGCTTCCGCCCGTGCGGATCTGGTGCCGAATCGCCGCAGCTGCGGGCGTCGCAGGCTCGGAGCGCGAAACGACCTCGCCGTTCACGTGGAACCGCGCCGCCGACACAATGTGAACTTCGGCCGTGCAGCCAATGAGCGCGTCATCGCGCGGGAGCAGCACCTTGGTGTAGTTCTTCGTGTGGCCCACCGTGAACCGCTTGTCGTCCGACAGCTCCGTGTTGATCCACACCTTCTGGACGGAGCCAACAATGTTCGAGTACGGGTCGAGCGTCTCAAAGAACTTGGTGATTCGCCGGCTGCGGTTCTTGACCACTTGGGTCGGCACGCGCTTCATCTTGGCCGCAGGCGTGCCTGGGCGAGGGTAGAACTGAGAGATGTTCATGATATGGAAGCGGTACTTCTCGACCAGCGCCATGGTCTCGTCAAAGTGCTCCTCCGTCTCGCCCGGGAAGCCGCAGATAATGTCCGTCGCAAGCGTCAGCCCCGGCACCTTTTCCAGCAGCACGTCGGCCACCTTGCAAAAGTCCGCCACAGTGTACTCACGGTTCATCCCGAGCAGCACGTCGTCGCTGCCAGATTGCACAGGCACGTGCAGGAACGCGTACACGTTGTCGTGGTTGAGGATCTCGGCGACCGCGTCCAAGTGCTCGAGGATGTACGGCGGGTTGGTCATACCCACGCGCATCATCACGCCGTTCGGCATGACGTCGACCACGCGGCGCAGTAGAGTCGGCAGGTCCGAGCCAATGTCGATACCGTACGCGCCCGTGTCCTCACTCGAGAGCCACAGCTCCGTCACGCCCTCGTCAATCACATTTTGCGCGCGCGAGACAATCGCGCTGGGCGAGTAGCTGCCCAACTTGCCGCGCGCGTGGCGCGTCTTGCAGTACGTGCAGGCGCCGAGGCAGCCCGTGCTAAGCGGGATGATCTCGACCATGGGGTTCTTGCGGATCTTTGGCAGGTCGAGCTCGGGCAGTCGGTGCTTGGACAGCAGACGCACAGCGTGGCCCTTGAGCGTCTCCTCGACCACTTCGACGACGCGATCCACCTGCTGGATGCCCACGATGCTTACGTCCTCGAGTCCCTTAAGGTGGCGATCCGCCTGGGGCACGCAGCCTGCGACCACGACGGCCTTGCCTTGGCTCTTTCCCTTGAGCGCCAGGTGCATGAAAGCGGCTTGCGACGGGTCCTTGACCGTGCAGCTGTTGAGCAGCCTGAGCAGTAGCAATAACCCAAGAATACCGGTGTAAGTCGTGCAATACAGAAGGCGACCGCCAATCGGCAACCGAATGTTCAACTGATACGTACCAGAGCTGCGCGATCTCGGGGTCCTCTGTGAAGCGGTAGCCGTAGCTCGCGAGCACACCCTCCATGTACTCCGAGTCGCTCACGTTGTGCGAGCAGCCGTACGTCTTCATCCTGTTGCCGCACCAACCACGTCAGCAGCGGCAGCCACAACTCACAACACTCACGACTAGGATCTCACCAAATGAGCTGCGTGCCGGGCACGTCGATCGGCGTGCCAACCGCGTCGTCGTCCTGCTCGACGGCGGACGCGCGCGGCTCGTCCCTGGCGCGCGGTGGGCGGTGCATCTGCGTCTTGGGCGCCACGATGGGCGCGCGCAGGATGGCCACCACGGCGCGGTCCACCTCATCCTCGCCGATCATGTCCTCAATGTCGTCCAGCGCCATGGTGTCGGCCTCTAGAGTCCTGAGCAGCAGATAGGTAGTAGCAGATGTGTTGGGATGGAAAGCGGAAGGACCACGTGGGCAGCGGCGAGCAAAAGTGAGAATGAGCGAGTCAAGCAGCGCACGCTCACAGCCGGCGCCGTACTTATCCGACTGCCTGTCTGTCTGTTCGCGTGGGCCGCTTGTCGTCCCTGGAGCGCGAGCGCGAATCGCCTTGTGAGCCCCCGCGCTTTTCGTCTTTCGCCTTTTCGGTTGTGAGGTCTGTCCACCAGGCGCGTGGACGCCGGCGATATTCGCTAAAAACCAGATAAATTAACCAATCTAACTAAACCTAACATGTTCTACTTCTGTCACAGGCGTTTATATGACAATCTATCCTTTAACATAATAAAACCTAATTTTTTTCTAAAAACCTGTCATTTTTGAGTTCAACTTTTTAGATGTGACAGCGTCAAGCCTCTCGACTCAACATCCGACCGAAGAATACACGCGCACCAGCGGCAACGCGAGCGACGGAGGCGCCCTCGAGCTTTCGCCCTTCCTGGATCGCTCTCGATAGAGCGCGTGTGAGAAATGCGCGCACCGGCGTCCAGTTTTCCGCCGCCGCGCTTGATCCTTTTCTTTCCGGAGTCGCGGGCGCTGAACCCGCTTCGGCGTCCTGCGCTTCCGTCCAGAGGCGGCTGGCGGCGCGGAAATGGCAAACAAGCGTCGACGTCCGTCTGCCCTCCGTCCGACCAGCTAGCGGCGAACTTCTCGCCGAATTATCGTCAGTCTGACGACCCGCTGCGAGTTGAGCTCAAGCCCGTACGGCGGGTGAAGGACAGGCGGATGAATGAGACACAGCCTACCTGCGTTCGCGCAGTTCGTACATGCTGCGGAAGCCCACGCACCGTGGGAATGCCGCGGTTCACCATCCGATGCGCGCGCGCTCATTCTCCACTGACCACTGGACGCCCATACGCAGGTGAGGTTGAGAGTCGAAACTGTACCCGAGACTGGCGGAACGGATGGATCATCAGCCCGTTCCGTTATATCCAAGAGATACGCGCGCGGCGAGCGGCTGCGAAGTGGTGGATGGACCGACCCGAATCGCTTCCTCGCTGCCTGGCTACTCCTCTCTCCTGGTCTCGTCAATGCGCCGCTGGCCATGTCGCTGTCACGTACTCACCCATGGCGAATTTGGCTAATTTAACAGCGCTGACACGGCGACAGGGCGACGGACGCCCACAACTCTTCGCCGGGCGGCTGCCCTCCATCTGCACCGCAATCGTGTCAAGCCATCAGCGCGGAGCTTATTACCTGGACGCCGCCACATAGGGCCGCGTGGGAATAAGAAAGCGATACGAAGCGCACAAACAACGAGACGATGTGTTGATGCGCTGGAGGCCCCAGTGGAGCTGGCACTGGACACCAAGTCAAGACACCGAGTGCAAGTTGCGGTACAGTGGTGCGCGTGCCGCCGGCCAATCCAAGCGCGCAGAACCCGCAGGAACCGTAAGCCAAGAACACTACACGCTCCGGCGTTAAAACGCGCCACCCATCCGCGTTAACAGCGCCGAAGCGACCGAGCACAGCGCGGTACAGTACGGTTTGGGGCACCTGCTGCAACGTGGATATGCGGAATGCCGATCTTATTCGCCACCGTCCGTGATGGTGATCTGTCCAGGCGCGACTATAATTTTTTCACATTTGAAGATGGGGGATCTTTTTTGCGAGGAGCGCTGTCACTCATCGTAAATGATGCGGGACGAGGCGCTGCAGTAGATGGGGCGGCAGGTGGCGAGAGGTGAGAGTCTGTCTGGTGCCGGACGGATGCCGAGTGGAGTGACTGCGGGCGCTCATTCAGAACGCTGACGAGCATCCAGGGGCAACCGCGAATGCGCATTCAGTCCGCCCGCGCTGACCGCTCCGTTCGTGTCAACGGTGTCGGCGCTCCACATCCGCGTAGCTCGTCCCCAGCCGTTCTGCATCAACTTCGGGCCAGTTGGCGGCGTCATTATGACAGTCATCACATGCACAGAGACATTAGACTCGAATTCCTCAGAGCAAGCGACCTCAGCATCGGAATGTCAATCACTCGCAAACATTCGCGAGAGCAACACGGAAGACCGCAATGGGAATTCCCCTGTATTCAGTCGCTGCGGCTGGCCTTGCTCGGCGGAAATGAGCCGGAAGCGTTCCGGTAAACACGTTAAACAAACTTGCACACGACCGTCGGCACCTTGAACACGTCTCCATTGTCATCCGAGCACGACGTCTGGAACTGGATGTACTTGCGCCCGCAGTCCACGAGGCCCTCGTAGCGCGACTCGACCCACGCGCGAAGCGGCTTGTGCATCTGCTCGGCGTACAGGTCCTTCAGCGACTTGCCGAAGGCATTGCGGTCGTAGAGCATGAGTCCGCTGACCGCACTAAACCGCGGGTCGTCCTTGGCATCACCCGAGCTGCCCATCTCAGCGACAGTGTGGAAGAGCAGGTCGCAGTTGAGCTCCGTTTGCTCCTTAAACTTGGCCAAGAACTCCTCCAGCGTCGCCTGTGACGACAGCTCAATAAGCGTCGAGTCCCACTTCGTGAAGCCCGACGGCTTGCACTTGACCTCCGCCATCTCGACAACGTCGTATTCGTCCTTGGCCTTCTCAGGGGGCGCCGGCTCCTGCAGCAGGTACATGTTAAGACCAAGCGAGTTGGACGAGTCCTTGAACGCGTCGAGCTCCTTGCGCTGCAACAGCTTGAGCATCTCCAGCATGGCAAGACCCGTCACGGACGCCGTTGTCGTCGCGATCGCAGGAATGATCTTGCCGGCAATCATCTTGCACTTGTGGCGGGACGCCTGGCGGATGCGGTAGTTGAATGCGCGCAGATTGGACGCCGCGTAGATGAAGTCGATGTGGAAGTTCATGTCCTGGTCCTTCTCGAAGTCGGCAGGCTCGAACGACAAGCCCGAAATGTCGAGGCTCTCGAGCTCGTCCAGCAGCTGCGACAGCTCCTCGCGGTCCGAGTCGCCCGTGCTCTTGATCTTCTCCTCCTCTTGCTTCTTGAGTTCGTCGGAGTCCGCAGCAATCTTTTCATTCGATGGGTGCCACTCCGGGAACTTGTAAGTGCTAGCCAGCTCCACGTAAGTGGCAGGGTCGCGCCACTTCGAGTCGGTCGCCACCAACTTAGTCTCAGGCGGAGGCTGGATGCCATAGCAAACCGCCAAAATGTTAGCGGTCGCGCGCACAAAGTTCAGGTGCAGCGGGTCCTGCGGGTCGAACGTCGTCACTGCCTGGGGGAAACGCTTGGCGCCCGACCAAAACTTCTCTCCAGAGTTGGTCAAATGGTCCTCCGGGAAGTTGTGGATGAGTTGAAGGATGCGGTCGCGGAAGTTCGACGTTAGCATTTCCATCGCCAGGTGCAAGCACTTGCCAAACGTCATGCCGCGCGCCGTCCGCAGCATCGTCCGGAGGTTGCGCAGACGCTCGAGCTCCTGCACAATGGCCGCCTGCGCGAGCTTCTGATTCGGATTCTCGAGCGTGCTCTGCTTGACCTTGTTTAAGTACTCGCTGCGGTGCTCCACAAACTTCTTCGCTTCCGCGGCGGGTACCACGAACATGTCCTCGAACTGAGCGCGCGACCACTCGATACAGTGCTCAATCAGCGACGGGAAGTTACGAAGCGTGCACATGGGGATGTTGTCATCCTCTGCGTCCTTCGGGCCGTCAGCGTAGCTCTGCGTCTTGTACGGGATCACGACCTGCACGTTACACTTGGTTCCGAGCGTGCCGCTTTCAAGGAGCGGGATCTTGTGGAACACGCACTTGCTGTCCACGTACAGGCGCGCCTTCACGTTGTCGAGGGCGTTCGTAACCACGTCCAAGTCCGTCCAAAAGTCGTCGTCAAACACATTCTCAGTGTGCGGCGCCACGAGCTGTTCGAGTGCCTTCACCTTCAGGTCCGCGTTCATTTGGCGGACGGCAGAGGTGGCGGCCACCGACTTGGGTTGGCCAACGTTGTGCTCGCGGAACAGGAACTGGCGGTTCAGGTTACTCACCTCAATTCGGTCATTGTCCGTCACCGTCACGAGACCCTTCTCTCCGCACCCAAGTCCAATCATCGCGAAGTTCTTCAGGTACTCGCAGCCCAGCGCACCGCAGCCAACCAGGAACGTCCGCACGTTGCCAAGCTGCCGCTGGAACTCGCGACCGTACATCGTGATGATGTGGTCGTAGCGCGAGCCGATGGGCTGCGCGTCCTCCGGCCGCTCGTCCGGAAGCACCTCAAACGCGTCCAAGTGGAGCCACTGCTGGAGCGGAGAGAACTTGCCCGTGAACTTGACGACTTCCTGCGCAATCACTCCGCCGAAGAACGCTGCAAACGGCTGAAGCTCCACGGCAGCGAACAACGCAGTCTGCTTGACCACCTTCTCGTCCAGCTCATCCACAGTCAGCACCTTGGCGTCTTCCAGAGGGCGCGTCTCATCCGAGAGATGCTGGATTCCGGCCTTAGCGATCGCGAGCACTTCTTCGGCGTGCTCATCGTTATGCGGCTCCGGCAGGTGGCCATGACGCTCCTGAAACTCGAGAACGCTCCACAGCGCAATATGCAGCTGTTCAGCGCGCCCGAACTTGGCGCCGTCCGTGAACATAAGCCCAAAGTCTCCCGGGTTGACTGGGTCCACCAGCGACTCCTCCAGCGAGCGGAAATGCATCTTGAACGGCTTCTTATGTTGCGTCAAGATGCCGCCGCCCTCGTACGGCGTGAACTCGGACGTGTCACCGATCTTGAGGCTGTACGGGTCGAACACCTCGACCTGCTTGCCGTTGCGAAACACCTTGCGGTTGGCGAACTTGATACGGCGCGGGCCCATGTTGTTGATGTTCTTCCCCGGGTCCAACTTGAGCTGCATGCCGTCGACCTCGCTGATCTCAATCCAGCCGTCGTGATCCGAGTCGGGCATCTCGTGCATCTTGCCGTCCTCGTCGGGCCCGAGTAGCGACAGCACGCCGTCCTTGTCGTTCGTGATGTCCGTGATGATGCGCGTGATGGGCGCCTCTCCCGTGGCGTCGTGGCAGACAAAGTTGCCGCCAAAGTCCGTGAACGCGTAGCCCATGGCGCCGCGGATGTCGCACAGGATGAAGCCGATGACCGGCGACTGTTGGCGGCAGAAGCGGTTCCAGCGCAGCAGCTCCGTGCGCGCCGTCTGCGTGAACACCACCACGTTGTGGCGGCCCACCACTTCCTCCGTCAGCGCGCCCGCGTGCACCGACACGTTGACCATCTTGTTGAGCTCCGCCAGCTTGTGCGACACGGCCGACGCGCGCGGGTGGCCCACGTCCTGCTCCGTCAGGAAAAAGTTCGTGCCCAGGTCCTTCATCTCCGCCAGCCCGTCTGAATCGCGCAGCAGTAGCAGCAGCACAACCCGTCAGTACACATGCCCGGATAGCCTACGAGTCCACAGCCAAGGAGACGCACCGTCGTGCAACGTGATGGCGCCAGGGCCGGCCAGGATTAGGTTCTTGGCGCACTCGACGCCCACGCCCTGCAGCCCCACGATGAGCACGCGCAGCTTGACCAGCTTGGCCATGGTCTCGAGCCCAAAGGCGCCGATTTGCCGGCTGTACTTGTCCATGAAGCCCGCATCCGTCTCCAGCTGCTTGGCGTCCGTCGCCATCGTCCTTTCTCCTTCTCTGCGCCCGGGAATCTTTCCTTCTGTCATGTGAATGGACTGACCCCCCTTCCTTTCCCCCCGGTTCCGAGCCGTTCCCCGGGTTAAAACCTCAAAACCTCGCGGCTCGGTATCCGATGGACGCAAGGTTTTATACCGGGCCGGGCCGCTTCAACTTGGGAAGTCCAGTAATCAATTCTCATTCTATGACACAGCAGGAGTGCCGACGTCATCAGTATACGTACCCGTACTGTATTCGCTCGATGAAGACGCCATCATGGACACATGGGAGCGAATGCCTGGGGCTGGTCCTCACACCGCGGATGCTCACATGACCAAGGTTGCCAAGTCAGCTATCGCCCGGACTTTTGACTCTGACGTCCATCCAAAAGCTCGGGTCTGGGCTGCCGCAACTGTTGCTCTCAAGCAGAATAGCCAACGTGCTATTCATCAGCAGCCATTCATTCATGTATGAGACCCTCTGCAGCGGTCTCAATAGCGGCAGTGTGGTCACTCGGCGTCGCTTCATGTTCGCCTCCAAAACGCCGGAATCAGTTCCAGCCAATCCGTGTCCACCATCCGTCCAGACTCAGATCTTATCCGTTCAAACTCAGATGCTACGTTATCTTTTTTCCCAAACGTCACCTCCTAAAGTAAAAAAAAAGCTTCTTGCTGACGTTCTGGAACAATGCCTGAGCAGGCTATCCACGAGCCTCCTTGACGCAAGGCACTCGCGGACACTAGTCGTTGCCACGTTATTCTCTGGAGAACGCATGTGACTTGGGACGACCACGAAGTTCGCACTCGAGAAGCATCAGTATGTTCAGCGAAGCGTTCGCGTCTCGGTTCAGTCATACCATGACGGCCATCGGATCGACAATGGAGTACATTGTGAACTTTGACGGTTCACTCGACACCGTCCCTGCACAAGCGTCGACTGTACTGGTTGCACATCTCGCCGTGGCACACAGAGTGCAGCTTGTTGGTCCGGAATTCGTCGATGGGCACCACCCTGCAGTACCTCTTGAGTTCGCGCTCCAGCCGCTTCACCGGACCTGCCGGAAACTTCTTGATCAGACCGGTGCTGTCGTTGTTACTCCAGTCGTCAAACCCGACGACTGTCCGCCGTCCCGCTTGCTCCGTAAGTTTCATGCAGAGTGCTCGGAGCTTCTTCTAAGCTAGGATGTGGCGATGCAGCTTCAGCTTGCGGAACGGGTTGGTCATACAGAACTCCAGCAGCAGGTATATGCGTGGGATCATGAACCTGACGTACTCCTCCAGTCCGTCCAGCGATGCGGCCTTCTTCGTTGGCATGTTGCGAATGGCCACGAGCACATTGGGGCGGTCCCCTTGCCAGAGCGTGACCTTCTGGTTGCTCTTCTTGTAGTGTGCGTCCTCGTAGAACTCGCGCGTCGAGCAGCGAATCGTGGCGCCGAGCTGGTTTGTGGCCACAAACAGGTCTCTCCGGCTGGGATCCAGACCCCACATGACATCGTAGGCTTTCTCGTCCAGCGGTCGCTCGACAGCTTCTCACTTGGGCTTGCGCATGACGATGCTGACCGCTTTGCCGTCTGTCTGTATCTGGCCGGCAAACTTGCGGTTGACAGTCTCGAACTTGGAGATATTGAAGAGCCTGTGCCACCACGCCCAAAGCTCGCGGTTACACATGACGAAGTGGCTGTACTCTAAGCCCTTCTTGAACAGAAGAAGGCTGAAGCTGCGAATCGCCTTGAAGTCGGGAGTAGATTCGTTCCTGTGATTCCACTCCTCGATGTCCACCAGGAACATGTACGTCAACGTGAGAAGCAGGCGCGCTTGGTCGTCTATCTAGCCGTTGGATTTGCGCGTGATACGCTCCCGCCATGCCAGCATTTCTCCGTCATCCCCGTCGTAGTCAGGATCCAGGATGCTCTTCAGCATCGCGTACGCCTCACGCCCGTTCGTGTCGTAACAGCGCTTGAGCTGCTTGTGGAAGAGCCGATAGAAGTTGAACTTGACCGCATTCTGAGTGTTGGTCTTCATCTGCAAAGCCGCGTTGTCTTTCCACCCACAAACAATGAGATAGTTTCTGGGACGTCCAACGTCTGCACCTCGCCACTCGTTGTACAGCGCGACGGACTCCTGGAAGTCGTCGCTGCCGAGAGGGCTCGCACTGGAGACAGCCAACAAGCACTTGTGATAGAAGCTCTGGTTCAACGGCTCCACGGCCTGTCCGAGACGACACAGCCGGACGACGTGGATGTTGGCAAGCACGTAGGCCTCCAGCACAGCCTTGTTCATGTCCATCAGCACGCTCTCCCACGGCAACGCCTTGGCTTGGTTCGTGCAGAAGGCGTTGAGCGTGGTTTTGACGACGCTCACATCCGTGTCGGCATTGGCGGCGCACCGCGCGGCCACGCCAGGGTGCTGTCATTTGAATTCCGGCGCCGAATCTGCGGCCTCCTGACATGACCCTGGATCGCCTTCTGCCCACGGCGGTGGCCGCTTTGTCGCCATCGTGGCGAATTCTTGAATGGCACGCCGTCGAAATTCACGAGTGCTCGGGCTTCGTCAAGGCGGGCTATCTCTTCTGCGACGCAGAGCGATGCGGTGGTTGGTCTCTCCGTCCAGTGTGGCAAGTGCAAGTGCTGCAGCATGTGGGAGACGATGTCGAGGAGAGTGATGCATTTGTACTAGACTGGCTATAGTTCGGTAGTGAGGAGTGCGTTGGACCCTTTTTTTGTTTTTTGGTCAAGCTGGCAGCAACTGACTAGAATTTTATATAGTTTGCTTTCTGCGAGACGGGCGGGATGACACGACACAGCGGATCGCATTAGACGCCAGGGTGGTTATCTTTTTTTGCGGCGGCGATAGATACGCCGCGCTCCTCTCCGCTCTTTTCCTCAGCTGGGCGGACGCGTGCGTCTGCTCGCTCGCTCCGCTCCGTCGCGCGTGGCCAATACTACAGCTTAGATCGGGCTGGTGGGTCGATAGATAGATACGCTGGCCGCTCGGTATACAGAGCGAGAGAGGACGCCCGTCGCACGCGAGGCTCCCACCCAGCAGAGAACCCCGCCCTCGGTGCCTAGGACAGCGGCAATATGGCGCTCGTGTACCTCCCGGAGCACATCTGGTCGACGCGATACGGTGCGTACTCGTGACTGTAAGGCGGTACAGCGCGCTGCTCTCATTTTCACAGTGAACCGACAACCATGGCGGCGTGTCCAGGACCAGACTACTTCACGGCGTCCATCATCAAGTACCGCGTGTTCGACGACACGTTCGCGCAGTTCGAGCTGCAGGTGCAGACGGGCAAGCGCCACTGGACGGTGCTACGGCGCTTCAGCGAGTTTGACAAACTGCGCTTCAGGTTGGTGCCGCCGCAAGCGAGTGTCTGTCCCCCGTGGTAACGAACGCATCGGTAACGCTGACCTTTGGGATTGACTTGCCGTCCGCGCCGCCTCTCAGCCTGCGCTTCAAAGGCGGCGACCGCCTGCCACCGCTGGTGAGGACACGCTTTCATCACGATGATCACTCCAACAGTCTCTGTACTAATCTTCGGAGTGCCATTACCAGCCGCCCAAGACGTTCTGCTGCCGCGACCTGAGCCCGGAGTACCTGAGCCGGCGGAAGGACCAGCTCCAGAAGTTCCTGCATGACCTGCTCGTGATCCCGGGCGTGTCGGACGACCCGGCCGTGCGCGAGTTCCTGCACCTGCAGGCGTCCAAGGCCATGTATGTGTAGCCGGACTCGCCCCAAGCTCGGCATCAAGCTACTTTACACCGATACAGATCACATCGAAGCGCGCTGTTTCTTCCTACGTTGGTGGACGACCAGCCTCAGCGCCAGGATCTTGACATTTATGAATCCCAATGGCCATTCCGATGCAAATGCTGGTTCATTGCATGGTGTTATCCTTTCTTCTTTCAACTCCTCCAACTCCTACCTCCATTGCTTCTTCCTCCTCTTCGCTGGGCTTTCATACTACGTGTACAAAATCAAGAGCGCCGCCTCCGCCTCGGGACTCGGGTCCACCCATTACAATGAAAGGCCGAAGGAAGGCAAGCGCGCTAAATACTACAGTTGGGTCGCGACCATCTACCTAGTGACGCTTCTTGCCCTTTTTCTTCTTGCCCTTCTTGGCCGCCGTCTGCGCACCCGCGGACGGCGACGTGACCTCCTCCTTCGGGGACGCAACCCCCTCCTCCTCAGCCTTGGCAGCGGATTCCTGACCCGCGGGCGGGGGAGGAACTGCGTCCTTGGCGTCCACGAGCTCCGGCACGCTCTGCGAGAGCGTCATGGACTCGGTCATGTTTACCTGCACGAACTCCTCCGGGTCGACACTCTCCATCGACCGGAACAGCACGTCGTCTACGAACGAGTCGGCGACTTCCTCAACCGCCTCCTCCGCCGCGCACTTCTCCTGCAGCGCCGCGAGCGCCAGCTCCTCCGCCTTGGATGGGTTCGACGGCCGCCGCGCGAATGCACCGAACGCAGCAGGTCGGCCACCAACGCGGCCAGTCGGGGATTTGGTCTTCTTGGGCGAGGACGCCTTCGAGCTCGCGGCCTTCGCGGCAGCCGGCACGACAACCTCGACAGACTCCTTCTTAGGCGCCTGCACCTTCTTGGGCGAGGCGGCCTCCTTGGGGGCCTCGACCGCCTTCTTGGGAGACTCCGGCGCCTTCTCGGGCGATTCCACTTGCTTTGGCGCCTCCACCCTCTTGGGCAACTCAACCACCTTCTTAGGGGACTCCGGGGCCTTCTTCGGGGAAGCGACCTCCTTCGGCGACTCAGCAGCCAGTTTGGGGGATTCGGGCGCCTTTTTCGGGGACGCAGTAACCTTCTTGGTGGACTCCACAGCCACCTTCTGAGACGCGGGCGCCAGCTTGGGCGACTCGACAACCTTCTTGGGGGACTCAACTTTCGGGGACGCCGCCGCCGTCTTTTTCAGAGACTCAACCACCTTCTTTGGGGACTCGGCCTTCGGGGCAACCGCCTTCTTGGGCGACTCGACGACCTTCTTAGGAGATTCCACCTTCGGAGGTGCCGCTGTCTTCTTGGGGGACTCGACAGCCGGCGCTTTGGGCTCCGTCACCTTGGGCAACGCCGGCGCCGGCTGAGAAGCAGCGGGACTGGCCACCGCAGCCGCGTACGACTTCCTGGGGGACGGCGGCGGTGAAGGGACCGCGTTCCCAGCCACCGCCGCGGCGTACGACTTGTTGGTCGACGGCGGCACCGGCGTCGAACTCTTCGGACTCGCGGGCTTCGGCTCGGTCTTCTTGCCCGTCAGGCTGGCGATCATGCCCGTGACGGGGCACTTGGCGCCCTGGCGGATCTGCTCGTCCGTGAGCTGGCCGCTGCTGAACGGGCACTTGGTCGGCGCGTCCTCCTCCTTCTCGTCCTTCTTCTTCTTATGGTCGTCGCTCGGCGCCTGCTGCAGGTACAGGAAGCCGACCGCGAGGCTCACGCCCAGCAGGCTGGTCGCCAGCAGCAGCGTGGACACGCCCGAGAGCCCGCTCGCCGCCATGCTAGAGCCTTGGATCACGTTCTTGGGTCGCTAGAGGATGGGGAGCAGCACTGGTCGAAGGCGCCGCTGGTGCTTCTGTGGGGATCTGGAAATGGCAACTGAATGGCTACGATCCGGGTGCAGGTCGGAGGGAGAGAGCCCTGAATACCGTAATCTTATCTGTGACTGGTTGCGGTTGTGGGTGAAGCCACCCACCCGCGGACGAGTTCCAGGCGGGTTTACTTCGCGTTTCTGGACTAGAAGTGGGTGGATAAATATAAATAACAAATATAAACAGATCGTCACGTCAAGTTCTAGGCTCGGAAGCTCCAGGTCTGCGACGGCACTCGAGAAATACGCACGTGGGTGTTGGACCAGAAATCGCGGCCAGCTGGTGCGGATCGCGCGGGTGATTGCCTGCGACACGCCAGTGACCCAAATACCTACCTTCTGGGTCTTTGGGTCGATTAACGTTGAAGTTGGTGACCTCCTTGGCTGTGTGGTGGTCGTAGATGCCAATCACCTTCCTCATCATGAGGCTCATGCTCTGCGACGACCAGGCTCTCTTGTTGCCACGTTCCGCTTACATATATAATCCACAACCACTCGCGCGCGTCGCTCGTCGTCTCCTCGATCTCCTGCAGACAATCGCGATGCTCTCTCGGTAGCACTCCTACCTACCTATCAAACGTACACACACCATGTCTCTTACCGTGCCGGAGGATATCGTCTCCGCCACGCTGCTTTCTCACTCAGTCATCGGGAGGGGCGGCCTCGCCGAGCAGGTTCCAGAACGCGGGCGTCTCACGGCCTTCGTAGAGCAGGTCACACTTGGCTGGGAACGACTCGTACGCCTGCAAGAGCTCGCTCGCGGTCTGCGCGGCCTCGACCTGCTGCTCGCTCGCTGAATGGCCGCACCAGATAAACATGTAGTCCGAGAACGCGACAACAAAGCTCAACGCGGCTGCCTCGTCGCTCGGGTGGTGAAAGAACTGCTCCTCGATGTCGGACAGCGGCCCGACGATCAATGGTCTCTCCGCTGGCCGCGTGCCGTTCCCAGTGAAGTCACAACAACCGTTGCTGGCGCTGTTGGGGCCACCACTGTTCTCACACGAATCGACTTCAATGCGGAACACGATGGGGCGGTGCAACTGGATCTTGCCCTTCAGGTGGAGTTGCTCCCACTCCGTCAGCTGGAAGATGAACCCGGCATTCGGGTCCACGGCCGGCCGTGCTTGACGAACAAACTCCAGTGCCTGGTACATCCCGATGCGCTTGTACCACATGAGATAGGCAATAGCCATCGTGGGAGACCGCGAGATGCCCTTCACGCAGTGCACGAAGATCCGTCCACCGCGCTTGCGGGCGCGATCGATGAAGTCAAATACCGTGTAAAAGTGGCGCGCGATGTCTTGTGTCGAGTGGTCGCGCAGCCGCAAGTTGTAGTACGAGAACTCGCCCGGATAAAATGCGGGCGCGACGGATGCTGCGCAGTTGATGATGTGCGTAATGCCCGCTTGCGTCAGCGCATCCTTGTCCTTGGCCGCCGCGGCACCACCAATGAAGAGGAAGTCCGTGAGCTGGGAGCAAACTGCTGCCTGGTCATTTCGCTGATTGGTAGCGCTCAGTGACTCGGGAACGCTCTGGTCGACTTGGGACATATCCAACGACAGGTTACCCGGGTTTCGACTTCTCCTCGGAGGCCACGTCCGCTTCGGGTGCGTAGGAGTGGTATTTCCATGCACCGCCACGGGATACTGCGGTGGAGGGGCCGGAGTCAGGCTGTGTGGCGACGGCATTCCTGCCTGCGACCTCGCGGGACTCCAGCCAACTTGCGGAGACAGTAGCGGGTCGCTGTTCTTCGCAGACGGACTTCGGTTTGCCAGCAGTACTGCTGGCGGCTGCACCACTTGGTCCAGTTCTGGACGCGCCTGCCCACTGACCAACGGCGACCCTGAAGCTGAAGCAACCCAGCGTTAGACAATCGACTAAAGGACGGGTCCCACGCTCCAAATCGACCGAGCTCACCTTTGGTTGCACGCGGGGAGCGCGCTCTTGGCGACCAGCAGCGATCCGGTTGACGCGGAGAGCCGCTCTTTCCTTGTGCGGCGCGTAGCACTGTCATCGACGGCGACACAGGACAGCCTAGCGCGTCGGTCGACGAGGCGGCAAGCGTTCCCAGCGTCCGTGGACTGTCACAGGTAGGCAACATTCAGAATGAGGCACGAAGTGGGTGTCGTCATATCACGCCGTCGTCATGCGGTTGTGACGCCCCATAACGCGAGACGGGCCAGAACGTACATCTTGCCCTCGGAGCAGCAGCGCTTCATCGTCATGTTGGGCGCGCTCGGCTCCATGCAGGACCCTCGGCGGCGCACCTTCGGCTGCGAGTCCATCGCGTCACCGCCCTTGCCCGTCCCGGCGCTACAGGTCCACGGGTGGCACGTGGTCGCGTCGTACTCGCCGGCGGGCGACGACAGCGCCGAGCATGTGAGGACAGAGCACGGGGGCGGCGACGACACCGCGCTCGCCTCGAGCTTCCGCTTGGCGTTCGCCCCGTCGCCACCGCCGCCGCCGCCTCGTCCCGCGGCCAACGACGGCCCGCCGCTGCTGCCGTGGATCGCGCGCGCGAGCTGGTCGACCTCCATGCACGGCACCGGGCGAACAGGTAGCTCCTTCTCCTTCTCCTCCTCCTACTTCCTCTCCTTCTGGTCGAGTTCCTTCCCTCGAGCGAGCGCCGGCGATCGGGTCAGCGTCCTGCTCACTCCCTCGGCTTCTTGATACTGTAGCGCCCCGTTCCTATATGAGCTTGAAAGGGTTTTTGCGTGCTGGTTTCTTTCCGTCGAGTGTTTATTCTTGGGCGAGCGTTTGACACCTATAGTGAAACCAAGTGAACGGTATTGTGCAGCGCTTGACTCGAATACTGAAAGCAAATGGAAAAAAGGCCAGCGAGGGAACAAAAAAAAAGGTTGAAACCACCCCGATTTTCCCTCGAAAGAGTGACTCTACTCCCCTCTCAGAGTGACACGACAACTTCAACATGGCATGTTGTGGAGAGCTGTTGGCGAGTCCGCGTCGAGCACTATGGAGGGCGGGCCCCATGCAATAAGACGTCGCCCTACCAGCACTCCGCAGACCCTGCAGCATGGTCAAGGCCGGCAAGCAGGAGCGTGGGTGCTTGTTCGTGTGGTGGACCCGCTCTGGGGGCTCGGACGCGCTTCAAGGCGTCAATGCGGCTGGTTCAAGCCGTCTTCTCGGTGACGTGAGTGTGCATGCTTATGCACACTAACCGCGCTCACTGTGCCTTTCTAAAGAGTGGAGGTGCGTCGCTCACGATACATACGAGTCCGTGGCATCCGTGGGGACATCCACGAGCGGAGGCGTCAGTTACGACTGCTCTTATGACGGCGGCTAAATAAAGCATGCGCGCATGGTGGAGCGCAACAGCGCAGGCTGGTCGGGAAGCAGGCTTCACTTTGGAGTCACGCCACGAATAGCTCGCGCGGCCCACACCACCTCCTTCCACTTGAGGCAGCAGCGGCGCTGAGCATTACGACGAAGCGTGACGCGGAGCAGAACAGCAAGAAGATGGAGGCGCCCGCGCCGTCGACCGCGGCGGTCTCGGCGCTCATGCAGCAGCTCAAAAACGGGGACATCTCGAAGATGCAGCTCTTCCAGCAGCTCGCGAAGCTCCAGGTGCGAGGAGCAAGGCAACCAGGTGCGACGCCGCCTGCTCCGGTGCAGCAGCTGCCGCCACCGCCGGTGCCCGTACCCGTTGTCCCATTTGGGTCATTTGCTAGGACACCGACAGCCTCGACCTTCAGCTCGATGCCTCTGCAGCATCCAATGGTAGCGGAGCAGTCTCCTCCTCCACTCACGTCATTCGGGTTCGCTACCGACACTTATGCGGACACAGGGCCGAGGAACTTCACCTCGCCTGCAGTGCCGACTGCTTCCTCCATGACCCAACCACTTCCTTCCAGCGCCTCAGGGGCCAAGATCGTGGAGGGAAATGCCGAGTTCCTCGCGACCGGCGTCTCCCACGACAAGGTACCGAGTTTTAGCGTCAAGGAGTGGATGGCCAACAAGTCCCGCGCGTCGATCGCAAGCTCGGTCGGCACCTCGCGACCGGACCCGTCGCGGCGCGAGCTGAGCAGCACCGGCAGTCAGCCTCACTCTGCAGTCCAGTCACTGTTCACCAGCCACGGAAGCGGATATGGCAGCTCGCCTGCACAGTTTGAGTCGCCTGCAGCTCCTTTGCCCGTCGACCACACCGCCGATCCGACCGCGTCGCCTGGAGCAGCCTACGTCTACACTCCGCAGCGCCACTACGACATGGAGCACCGCCCTGGTCTGTTCGGGGGAGCTGGGTTTGACGGCCATCAAGGCGATGAAGACGGTAAGGAATCGGCGTACATCGACTTCACGGAGCACTTCCGCGATGACCTGGACCGCTCGCTCGACGGCAAAGGACCGAGCATGCGTAGTAAGGGCGGCGAGGGCAACGCGAGGGGCGGCGGCACGAACAATGCGACGGACGAGGACAAATTCCACGCGCGCGTGACGCGCTGGAAGTCGCAGAAGGAGGCCATTCGCGAGCAGATGAAGCAGCAGCTGCTGCAGTCGGAGCTGAGCGAGTGCACGTTCGCGCCCAAGGTCAACCCCAAGTCCACCAAGGTCGTGGCCAAGCTGCGCGGGCGGCAGTCCGACAAGGGCAGCACGGCTCGCAGCTCCCCTCTGGCCGTCTCGGAGCGGCTGTATCAGGAGGCGGACAACTACAAGGCGCGCGAGGAGCTGGCGGCCAAGATGAAGGCCGAGGGGGAGGCCGAGATGGCGCGGGAGTGTACCTTCCGGCCCAAGATCAACCGCGCGAGCTCGCTGACGGACAAGGTCAAGGCCAAGTACCTCGAACCGCCGCCAGAGTGCTCCCCTTCACTGGCAGCGGCGACCATGGAGGCGGCCGCCAAGGAGCTGAACGAGTGCACGTTCCAGCCAAAGGTGAACCCCATCAGCGTCGAGATGATCTCGGCGCAGCTCTACCTGCAGCAGGACATCTACGAGCGTCTCAGCCGCCCCTGCCTCGCCGGTTTGGACACAGAATCCCACATGGAGAGGCGCCGAAGCCGCTCGCTGTTCAGCGACGATGAGTCGGACGCGGACAGCGCCGATGACGGCCACCACATGGTCTCTCCGAGGGCGCGAAGCACGCAGGACGACTTCTACGTCCACAACGAGGGCGGCGACCGGCGGAAGCGGCTTGGCCGGCGTCCAAGCGGGTCGCGGGAGCGAGGGCGAGAACGGGTGCGTCCGCGGTCCGCTGGGGGCGTGCAGACCGACGAGGAGAAGGCAGACCGCGCGAGGAAGTTCGAGAGCTTCCTGGAGCGACAGAAATTCCACGAGCAGGCGCGCGTCAAGCGCATCGAGCAGACCAAGCAGCAGCTCACGCCCGGGTACAAGCCCAACATCAACAAGACGTCGCTGCAGATGATGGAGAACGGCCGGAAGGGAGACTTCCTCGAGCGAATCACCAAGTACGCGCTGCGGAAGGAGCACGACACGGTCAAGAGCAAGACGGTCCGCGCCGCGGTACGAGCGCGATGAGTAAGTGTCGATGACTGGGGTGTGAGGGAACTGACGAAGTGTGCTGATCGACACGAGCAGGACCCGCACTGCACGTTCAAGCCGTCCATCAACCAGGCGAGCGCCAAGCGGAAGGCGCGGTCGGTCACCGAGCTGAGTCGGGGCGATCTGCTGCGGCGGGAGACAACCCAGCGACTCATGAAGCTCAAGATGGAGCAGGAGGAGATGGCGGCGCTTACGTTCCGCCCGCAGCTCAATCGTGTCTCCGAGCGGCACGAAGGTAGACTCAAGATCCTGTCCAGCCCGGACACGTACCTGCAGCGCATCCAGCAGCAGAGCCAAGCGCACACGATCAAGCAGCGGCGCGCGCTCCAGGAGAAGGAGCTAGAGGAGTTCGCCGAGTGCACATTCAAGCCGCGCACGATCGAGGCGCCGGCGTACGTGCAGCGGATCGCGAGGAGCGTGTCGCTGACCAAGGCGCTCAAGCAGCAGCGGCAGGCCATGGCTAAGGCGAGCGAGAAGCCCGAGTGGAAGTAGACGCCGCTGTCAGTGATGGTTTTCTGGGCCGACATGGTCATTCGATGGGACCAACAACATTGTCTGGGGTTCGCCCGAGTGTGTTGGAATATTACGATTTGTTAGTGAGACACGGACGGATTCTTCACGCGAGCAGCGTGGGCGTAAAGTACTTCTCGACAACCTCCAGCAGGAAGGCGGTCGAGAACTGCAGGTGGTTGCCCTCCGTCGCCAGGAAGTGCACCTTGCCGGCCTTGTCCAGCGTCTGCAGCCCGAACGAGTCTTCGCGGTACCACTTGGTCTCGTTGAACCCCAGCACGCGGTTGTACGGCTCGTTGTCTTCATAGGCGCCGAACCACTCCGACTCCTTCGGGAACACCTGCGTGTCGCCGTTGGCTCGGATGAGCACCAAGTTCTGCAGCTTGATGAAGTTCTCGCGGTAGGTGGCGTTGACGGTCTTTTCGTTGTTGATATCCGGCAGGAAGCGGACTGTTTGAGTCCAAAAGTGCTCGTATGAGTGCGCTGATCATCGTCATAGTACATGGGAAGGTGCTCGTACCTGCATCCAGGTACTCGGCGATCTTCAGGGGGTCGCGGAAGTAGTTGGACTGCGCAATGTGATCTGCGGCAGTCACGTAGATGATATACCCCGACAGTGTCAGCACCCTCGCCATGAATCGTGACGTGTAGACTGTTGCCTGTACCTACCTTGAACCTTCTTTGAGTACACCGCGTCTCCGATAAGCTGGTTGACACACGATAGCGGTGGAACTGTGAGTGTCAATCGCAAAGCATCTAGTGGCTTCTGGGTGCTGGTACCTTGTCGATCTCCTTGCAAATAAAGGCGGTCGGCGCACATTGAGGTAGCGCGCCGACGCCAGCGAGCGGCCCGTGGAACGAAACGAAGTTTGCGACGGGCGGGTCGTTGTACTGCTCAATGTACGCGCGGATGAGCAGGTTTCCCTGTATGCCAAGGCTCGTGTGTCAGTCCCCGCAGCAGTGCATGGCTCCATAGCTTCACGTGGCGATGTATGTACCTGTGAGAACCCTGCCGCGTTGAATCCTCTAGCTAGTTTTGGGTCCTACCGACAGCACACACATCAATGATGTCAGTGTCTTGAACCTGACTAAGCAAGCGCATGCACCGCATGTAAAACGCACCTGGCGGACTTTGCTGGCGAAGACGGCGACCTGCTCGTCCATCGTGATCAGGTAGCTGTTCTTGATGTCATCCTGGACCGAGTCACCGATCTGCACGCTCGCCACGTGCACGCCGAGCTTGTCCGCGATCGCCTGCCCATAGTACAGCACGTTGTTCGCTTCTCAGCACCAGGTATCGATATCCAGCGATGGAAGAGCACCAACAATAAGAGGAAGAGCGCGCGCACCTTCTGGATGCGCCGCATGCCGGTGTTCCCGGCGGCGTCGCCCATACCGTGCATGAGGACCACGGGCAGCGCCGGCAGCGGCTCGAACACGGGCTCTCGGCCCTCGACCAGCACCGCCAGCTCCTCCTCGGCCGCGCGCAGTGAGTCGTCCCGCTCCAGGTATACGCCCGACATGGCGTTGATCAGCACCACCTGCGCGACCAGCACGAGCACCGTCACGCCCGCCGCCGCCAGCACCAGGCGGCTCCCGTGCTCCATCAGAGCCTTGTTAAACGCGTGCCGATCTTCTTCTTCCGCCCGACGTTCGCCTCGGGTTCCGTTCTTCTCCCCTTCAAGATGGCGGAAGAGTGTATTATAGCGTTCCAAACAAACCGGCATACATTCGTTAAAGTACGAAGTAGCCGTACCTTGAATAGTTATGCTCGGTACACAACCTATAGGTACGCATTCATGATTACTAAGTGCGCGAACCGAACTTTGCGGCGTGTGGGGTGGCGCCGTTGAGTGGCCCCGGCGTCATTTTCCCCAGGGTCGAAAGCTACGGACGGTCGGTCGGTCGGTGTCGGAGGCTTCGCTCGTACTACACGTTGCTGGGAAGGATGGCGGCCTACGCGCGATCCTCGGTGGTGATGCGCAGCGCGGCGACGCGCGGCGGCGCGCGCGGCTGGGGTTGGTTCCACCGCTCGCTGGAGAAGATGAACGCGCCCAAGCCGGCGGTGATGCCGTACGACGCGGCGGTGCCGGCGCCGGCGCAGCCCCGCCCGCGCGCGTTCC
This sequence comes from Phytopythium sindhum, assembly GCA_023334395.1. NCBI lineage: Eukaryota > Oomycota > Peronosporomycetes > Pythiales > Pythiaceae > Phytopythium > Phytopythium sindhum. The sequence goes on from JAASGW010000211.1 coordinate 29,240, forward strand.
TGGACGTGAGCATCGGCGGCGCGCAGGCGGAGCGCATCGTGGTGGAGCTGGCCAAGGATGTGGTGCCCAAGACGGCGGACAACTTCGTCAAGCTCTGCGGCGAGGGTTTCCGCTCGGCGCTTGGCTCGGGCTCGTACAAGAACTCCAAGATCCACAACATCACCAAGGGCGTGTACGTGGTCGGGGGCGACGTGCTGCACGGCAACGGCACGGGCGGCCATGCCGCGCTCGAGGAGGGCAAGCGCTACTTTGACGACGAGAACTTCGCGCTGCAGTTCTCGGAGGAGGGCGTGCTGGGCATGGCCAACGCCGGTGTCAACAAGAACGCGTCGCAGTTCTTCATCACGCTGGGCGCGCTGCCCCACCTGAACGGCCGCAACGTCGCCTTCGGCAAGGTCGTCGAGGGCCTGAACGTGTTAAAGAGTATTGAGGGCGTCTACTGCGTCAAGGGCAAGCCGCTGTCCGACGTGCAGATCACGGACTGTGGTCTGCTGTGAGGTACCGCCCGTTCATCGTGAGCGCAGGACCGATCAGGGGCTTGCTGTGCGCTGCTTCGCCCTGTAGACGAGAGCGAGCGGAAGGGCATAGCAGGTTTCGGCCGAGGGCGGCGCCAGCGGGCTGGTGGTTCACAATAGACAGCGACGCGCGTATGCCTAAAGTCGATGCGACAGAGAATACAAACTTTAGCGGAAACAAGCTCTCGACTTCAGGACTCCTTCCCGTGCCTGCGAGCTACAGTGGATACGTTGGTGTGCTGCATAAACTGCTGAGTGATACGATCCGACTTGCTTCTCGCATCTCGGTGGGTATACGACGGCAGCAAAATCTCGATCCACCGCTGCCTTGCGTTACCTCTGGTCGCAGTGGCTAGCTTCGGCGGCTCATATCGCGAGATCATCGACCCAGACACGAGGCATATAGCTTGGAAACAGTGCCTCCACTTGTGATATCGACCGATTTCTCTCACGTACAACAAGCGCAGCAGCGACCACATTGCAGAAATTGAGTGGCTTGGGCCCAACACTCCATTCTCCATGTTTCGAAGTGCATGGGCTACAGTCGCGCATGCCGAAGAGTAGCTCTTCCTCACTTGCCAGTCACATAGTAGGCGTGCAGTACATGCCCACTGTGGGCACGTTGACCCGCGATGACACGCAATGCGCATCATCACCGGAGCTTCGCGACGCCGGCGCGCTGTCATCGTTCACTACGTACCAGTTCTACCAGTCCATGATGCGAATGCGTCACCGCTAGTCCATCAGGAAGGAGGCTGGGGCAGGACCAACGACATCGGACCGTCGCCATCCCATCCGAGTTCGAACTCCAATCGCCACAGCAATAGGACCTGCCGCAGAGGGTCCTCTTCAACACCCGCTAGGCGTTGGCTATGGCGCTCGGCACTGGTGTTCGCGGGTGATTCTTCCGACCAATCGAGAAGCGTAGCGAAAGAGTACATGCCCTTCATTATCCTCCTCTTAACCCGTGAAACCAGAATAAACAACTAATGCAGTTTCCCAATCCGCGCTTCCCACCTTTCGTGTGCTGCGAGCTGTTGCTGGATGGGAGGACGACGGAACTCACTCGTGGTCAGTCCGTGCGTGCAGTCGACTCATGCTGCACCACCTAGAACTGCGCCTCCGTCACGCCGTGGCCCATCGTATTGGTCGACGACAGGCCGCTTGTGATGGTGTTCTGCATGGCGTCAACGAGCTCCGTGCCCGACCAGCCCTGGTGCTTGAGCGTCTCGACGCCCTCGTTGCGCTCGGCGCGTTGGATGCCCTCCACGTACGCGAGCATGCCACGCTCAGCGTAGTCGCGCGCGAAGCGCGTGATGCCGAGCGAGTCGCTGTGGAAGCCCGCCAGCGTGATGAACTGCCAGCAGAAGCCCAGGCGACCGAGGTCAGCAATGAACGTGCGGATCTCCGAGTCCGACATGCCAGCCGCGTCCCAGTTGAACGACGGCGACAGGTTGTACGCCAGCATCTGGTGCGGCACCTTGGCCTTGACGCCCTCGGCGAACGTGCGCGCAAGCGGCACACCCGGCAGAGCCGTCTCCATCCAGATGAGGTCGGCGTACTCGCCGTACGCGCGACCGCGAGCAATGCAGAACTCGACGCCACCACGGACGCGGTAGTAGCCCTCGACCGTGCGAGCGAGCTCCCAGTCGAAGGGGACGTTCACGCCAAACTTGGCAGCAAGGTCCTTGAGCTCAGTGATGCTCAGCGACAGGCACTGGCTGTTCCACGTGGCAAGAGCACGCTCCTTGTCGGCGCGGCGCGAGTTCTGGAGAGCCTGGCGGACGGCCTCCGGGTACGTCATGGCGCCGGCACGCTTGTCCCAAGTGGCGTCGTTGCCGTTCTTGGAAGCCTCAATGTAGCTCTCGACGTTGAGGTTCGTGGCACCAATGATGAAGGGGTGGTCGCGACCGTCAACGTTGTTGTCGAGGAGCGTGGCCGCCTCGGCGTCCGTGCGGGCAACGATGACGAGCGGGCTCTTCATGATGTCAGCCTGGAGACGGGCGGCGATCAGGCGCTGGATGTGCTCCTGCACCGACACGAGCACCTTGCCGCCCATGTGACCGCACTTCTTGGTGCCGGGCTTCTGGTCCTCAAGGTGAATGCCGGCGGCACCGCGCTCGATGAACATCTTGGTCAACTTCATGACGGCCGTCAGACCGCCGTGGCCAGTGTCGGCGTCCGCAACGATGGGGCGAAGGAAGTCAACAGGCGGCGTGCGCGCGCGCTCCTCCGGCGTCATGTTGCGACGGGCCTCGTACTGCTTGCGGTCGTGGAAGAGCTGGGCGCGGAAGAGCTGGTCCACCTTGTTGGGCACAGTGTCCATGGGGTAGTCGGCGACGTCCGGACCGGGCTCGTTCGAGGTCGAGGCCGTGGACGACGACTGCCAGCCGCTCACGTACACGGTCGAGAGGTGCTTGGCCATCTGGATGACCTGGATCGTGTCGAGCGCGCCGAACGTGTGGCTCGTCTCGCCGCGCGCCTGCAGCTCGCGCAGCATCTTGTACAGCTTGACCGACTGCGCGACGCTCGAGTTGGCCGCGGGCACCGTGCCCTGGAGCTTGACCACGGCCTCGGCGCCGTACGGGCGCGTCACGTACTTGAAGCGCTCATCGTTTAGGAACGCGTCCATGTCCTTGACGCGCTGCGCGAACGCGCTGTCCTCGGCGCGCGCGTCGTGCTGGCTCAGGTGGCCGCCGAGCTGTGAGATGCGGCGGGTGGCGCTCATGGTGACGGGCAGGGAGGAGTGATAAGAAGGAGGGGCGGGCGAGGCGCTGGGCTTGGGCGGCAGGCGGCGAATTGGAAACTAAGCCGAGAAAAGCCGCGCGCAGAAACCACTGGCCCCGATCCGAGCCACTACGTTATTATGGTCGCCCCACTGTGTGATAGGATCAGCGGTGTCCCCCCGAGACAGGCATGCGTGCACTACAAAACGCAAAGATCAGTTATTGTGGTCCTAGGAACGGAACCCCGTGCTGGGATTGGTCAAAAATCGGTTCTTTATTGCTTACGCTGCAACGTCACTGGTGTGGTTTGGCGTGTATAAAAAAGTGGCGAAGGAGACCCTACCCACGCGTGTTGCATCACTGTGAGGCTCGGTTTAAGTTTTTGATGAAGCACCGGTTCAAGGTGATTTGTATTAGGAGACGGGAAAAGAATTAACTTTAAACGGCACATGCGGCGCGCTCCGGGGAGGACGGAAGCAACGTCGACATCTGCCTGCGCGCTCGACGAGAGCGTTGATGCTTCAGGATTTCATGTTGAAGCTCTCCAAGTGTTTGGGCAACTGGGGGGCGAAGGTTGGTTCTTGTGGCCCGCGTCAAGCCGCGAGCATACTGCGCGCAATGTAAAGCGTGAGAGAGAAGAGGACTGCGTTTGGCAACCGGTGGGGATGATGAGACGTCGCGGGTTGAATTGCAAACCCTGGGGAGTGAGAGGCGACTCACGACTGCTGTCGCTCAGGGGAAAGGACCCGTATTCACGTGAAACCCGTACCGTACGCGAGGAACCCGACCGGGCGGAGCCACCAACAAGCCAATCACCTCCCCACCAGGGGTGTGGGTCGACACACGCAGTAGACGCCAATACAGAACAGCCTTTTAACGCGCCGCATCCGTCGACACGCCTCGAACGCACCCCCATGACGCGTCCTGCTGTTCCAAGCAGATTTGCGCGCGGCTCGCCGCATTTGGCCGACACGCAATGCCAAGATGGACAACGAGCAAGTCGCAACGTTTCGGAGGACGAGACGCTCACGTACCGGTATCAAACTGTTCAATACCGGTTTACTTTTAAATACCGGTAATAAGCGGTATTCGAACGGTCCGCCTCGTGTGGTACGGTAACCCCATCCCCATGTCCTCTCAACGCGTTTCTTTTCTTGGCGCGGTTGAGTGGTGTTGGGGACGCCAGAAGCATACAAATACCAAGTCAAACGCGGCGCAAAGCGGTGGCGCGGGCCTTTACAGCACGTTCCCCGCGCGCGAGCGGCAGCACCCACACGCGTTGGGTTGGGTACAGCAGGCTGATTTCTTTCCATCGAGAAAGTACACACCACCAGCGCGTCCGCCGGCCACCACGCGTCGACTAACAGGCGAGCGAGCGCCTTCCCGCGAGCGACCGGTCTTAGCGGCCACTACCACACCCGAAGGACCGAGCGCGGAACCGAATCGCGGCCGCCGACGAGCAAGAGAAGCGCGCGGCGCCGTCTTTGGGCGGATCCCTGCGGTGGACTCGAGCAGGTTGGTGACGTTTGATAGAGAAGGAAGGGGATTTGCTGATGGTTCATGCCTGTAGCGACGACTCTCGTGCTGGCTGCCCGGGCCTCGACGGGCGCGTGCGCGTGATATACATGGGGGCTGATGCTGACGATACGCTCTGTTGTGCTGTGTTTTGCATAGGCCTGCGTCCAATACGGAGTCGCGTCGACCCGCAGAACCGCCTTCATTTGGCGCGCGCAGATAGGCGCGGCGGGGCACGTGGGGGCGGACAGCAACGGGCCGCGTAAATTTTGCCGGGCGGCGTCCAAGCAACGCAGCCACTCGCGGTTCGTGCGCTCGTGACTTTGACCATCCATTTCCGCCAAGAGCGCCGGCGGCCAGTTCGCCGTTACTGCCGATAACAAGCGCGCGATCGATCGCCGTACGACAGAGGACGCCGGCTGCATAGTGACAGCGGACGTGTGGGTCACTCCGGAATTTGCGATGGCGGCCGTGCCGCTGCGTCGCGCGAGCATCGAGGTGTTTCGCCTGCCGCTGCGCGACACCGTGAACGAGGGCGGAGACGATGGCGCGGACAGCAGTCGCGGTGGGCCGCTCTCGAGCGTGGCTGAACAGGGAAAGATCAGCCCGCCGCCACTTCCGGCTGGAGCGGATGAGCGCGATGTTGCCGCCAAGCGCGCCCATGATTTCGCGCAGAGATCGATGAGCAGCAACAGCACAGTATGCAGCAGCCTCGACCTCGAGGGACCATCGATGAGCAGCGGCGCGAGTGGGAGCAATAGGCATATTCTCGAGGCTGAACCTGCCAAAGCAGTAGCTCCAGTGAAGGAGCCGTCGCATGCCCCGCTTGGGCGCGCAGATGGATCGAGCAACCTCGGAGAACAGCGCGGCTCAGCCCGACAGGTCGTCTTGGTGTCTCGACCAAGCCAGCGCGACATTGAAATGTGGACAGAGCGAGCGACAAGCACGATGGTGCGCTCCGCTGGCGGAACTCTTCGGCCGATCACCTCCAGCTCGCAGAGCACGCGGTGGATGCTTGAGTACAAGCCATCAGTGCAGCACTCGGGCTGGCTCATCAAGCGCGGCCACAGCATTCGGAACTTCAAGCGGCGCCTGTTTTGCATCGTCGACAACGAGCTCATCTACCACGACTCGCACGATGCATCGGAGGTCCGCGGCCGCGTCGACCTGTCCAAAAAGAGCACCGTGCAGTGCCTTGCACACAGCGGCTTCAAGTTCGCGCAGGGCTCGTGGAGTATGGTGCTGTATGCGCTGGACAAGCACGACCGTGACGTTTGGATCAAGAAGCTGCAGGAGCACCACGTTGAGCTGCTGCCGACGGGAGCGAAGACCGCCAAACTCATCAAACGTCGGAGCGACAATTCGGTGAACGATCCGATTTTGTTCTCCGGCTGGCTACGCAAGCGCGGACAGGTTGTCAGGTCAACGAAGAGGAGATGGTTTGAGCTGACGAGCACGACGTTGACATACTACTCGCACCCGGAAGGCGGCTCGAGAAAAGGATCGATCGACCTCGCGAAGGCGAGAATCACTTCGCTTGACACGCTCAAGACGGGCGAGTTCCACAGCTTCATGGTGGTGACTCCACACCGCAACGTACTGCTGCACGCCGACAGCCAAGAAGAGCGCGCTGTGTGGATCGCGTCTCTCTCGTCAGTCGCAGAAAAACTAGCTAAGAGCGACGGAACACCTTCACGAATAGCGTCGTCGAGCGGGCACGATCAACTTACTCCTGGAAGTGCTGACAGCGCGACAAACGTCGCCGATATCGGGAAGTTTTGCACGTGTGGCGCAGCATCGAGCTCGGACAACGGCGCGAAGATCGACGGGTTCTGCCGGAGGTGTATGTCGTCATTTGTGTCGAACACTGAAGACGCCATGCTCGACGTTGCCCGAGAAGTGCAGCTGATCCTGGCATCGCCGTATTCACCCGAGGGAAGTACGAGCGCTGCGTTCTTGCGGGAGCACACGGGCACAAACGTTGCGAGCGCGACTGTCAAGAAGTTCATGACGGGCCTGGCCGACTACATGTTCCACTCCCGCATGAACGAGCTGAAGGTTCTTGCAGGCCACGCGGAGGCTGTCAGCTCAGAAGACAGCGACACGGACGACGAGAGCACGTCGTCATCGTCACGAGACCTCTTGGCGCCCGCGGACGTGTCTAGCGATGTGGAGGACGGGATCATGAACATTATTTATGACCAGATCGAGGAGCGCGTGTTCTTCCCGCTCTACCGCACGATCGTCGACAACATTCGAACGCGTACACGGGAGGAGTCCAAGCTTATCAAGGGCAAGATGGAGGTGCTGCGCTCCAAACCTCAGACATTCTTTGGCATCAGCCCGAGCAGCGTCTCACCCAGTGGATGGCTCACCGCGTGTGCCAAGCTGTGGGAGATCGACAAGGTGAGCCTTCCGTACATGAAGCGTACGCAGCTGCTCGCGGGCTGCAAGGAGATCTACAACATCTACCACCAGGAGCATCCCGAGAACGCGCCGATGAATGCGGACGAATTCATTCCGGCCTTCATCTACGTGCTGATCCACTCGCGGATGCGCGACCCTGTGGCGTTGAAGGAGCTCATCACGTTCTTCGATGGCGGCGGCACGCACGGCGAGATTGCGTACTTTGTCACGTGCCTGGAGATCGCGCTCGAGTACATTCGGTCGCTCGTCATCGCGTGCACGGTCGTGCTGGACTCGTCGCGGAAGCTGGGCATCGAGTTCGCAAGAGACTCGACCGCCGACGTGGTCGTCGTCAACCGACTCGTCGAGGGCGAGCAGGCGCAGCAGAGCGGCGCCATCAACACCGGCGACGTGCTGATGGCCATCAACGGCCTGCCAGTGTACGAGATGGAGCTCGCCGAGGTCGTCAAGGTGTGGAAGGGAGTCGACGGCGACGCCGAGCTCTGTTTCCTGCCCATGGACGAGTTCCTCGCCAAGTACGGCATGATGCGGTAGACACAGTATCATTATGGCAATACTCTGTTGGAACAAATCTAAACTATAAGTTGGGGAGTTGCAGGAGTTGTTGATATTATACTTCAATAGGGTATTCATATTCTGAAGAAAACCTTTGAGACTGTCGCTGTCAATGTGTTTCACTGCATCGTTTACCTTGAAAAGTGATACGAAAAGTCGCGTTTCGTCCATTTGTACCGGCACAACAGACACCCCGCGCCTCCTCCCGCCGCACGCACGCCTGCCTTGATGGCGCTGTCGCCACCATTATCGCCAACGTCTCTTGCTCATTTCCATAGCCGCCAACGCAAAATGTACTTCCAGGCTTGCAGCGTATTGACAGTAAACAGAAATGTGGCATCAATGTCGTTTGTGCGCGCGACGACTGAACATTTTCACTTGATTAAAGTATAGAGCATGGCCGTTTCGGACACTGCAGCACGAAAAAGCGACCGAAAAGATAAACTTCAACTCTGCAGGATAGATGGGGCGCGTTATTTAACGCGCAGGTTATTTGATGGCTGTCGAACGGCTGAACATGTTCACAGTGAATTTCACACACGTCTAGAGCCTCCAGGTTCCCGGAATCAGTCGTCGCCCAACTGGTTCTGATCTCGCCACTTTGCTTCTTTTTTTTTTCGCTTGGCGCTGGCGCAACCTCAGTCGTGGCGCACCACTACCGCTGTCAGCCACAGATCTGGCTGACGGTAGCCTGGGTGTTGGACTCGGGTTGGATTTTCAGGTGCTGTCCCGGCGGCGAACGAGCGACGCAAGCCGATGCAAGGCTTGAGACGTGAACGTGCCTGTTGCTCGTGCATGCAATTCCAATAGATGTGCTGGCTGATCCGAGGTGTTGTGCTGTATTGAGACGCGGTAGTCATCCTCGCCACTGCCGCGTCAGGTATCCAGTTCAGCCAGCGACACATCTGGCGAGCGTTCAGTGCAGCAAGCTTCCGCGCCCGTAAATAAGAACTTCTCGCGTTCCGTAAATAACCACCGCCAGTTGGCACGGCAGCAAGGAGGCAGCAACCTCCCGGTTTCCATACATTTTCCGAGTCTAACGCGAAAAAGAGGGACGGCAAAAGCCAGCAACCAGCTGGTAAAAGCGCGCCCATACATGTGACTGCACTGTATCGGCCGGGTACGAGATACCCTCGCCTCTCCCATAGACTGACGCATTCGGATGCATCCGCCGCCGCCTTTCCGCCCCGCGACGCTAATAGCTCGTGTCGCCCTGGTTACTCTACCGCACCGGACACTAGTGATCGGACACGGCGGCCGCGACCGACCGACCGCCGTTGCCTTTCTCGCCTTCACACATCTACTAGTCGCATCGGACGGAGACCTCGAGGCGATCGATCATGGAGGCGGACGCCGGCGGCAGCGACTTCGCGCGCGTCAAGAGCCTGTGGCAGACGCGCGTCACGCGCGCGGCCAGTCGCGAGACAGCGGCGGTCTTGTCGCCCACGGCGGCGGTGGCGGCGCCGCGCAAAGCGAGCTTCCTGCACGCGCGCGAGCCGCCGCAGCAACAAGCAGCGGCTGACTCGCCACACACGCCGGCGCACGACGAGCACTTCTACGCGACCGACAAGGACGAGAGTGCGCCAGCGTCGCCCGAGGCGTCGCCCATGTCCTCCGCGTCCACCATGTCGGTCTCGCCGTCCCGGTCGGTGACCGCCGCGCCCGCGAGCGTCGTCACCTCTGTGCTGCGCACGCTGTCGGACGCGACGCTGCTGCGCGGACGCAGCACGAGTGGCGCGAATGCGACAAACTCGCACAGCAACAACAGCGCCGTCGCCACTGGAAGCGACGGCGTCGCGTCGACCGAGTCGTCGCCCAAGGACGCCATGTCCCACCTGTCGCTCTCGAGCCTGCCCGTGCCCAACATGCCCGACATGAGCGGCTGGAAGGAGAAGATGAAGAGCTACAGTAGCAAGAGCAGCAAGGCGAGCCCTCCGCCAGCGCCTAGTTCGACGGCGGCGGCACTTGCGCCAACCGCAGGGACCACGTCCAAGCTCAAGACGCTCGCGTCCATCTCGTCCATCTCGACGACGTGGAAGAGCATGAGCGCGCACACCATGAAGGCGGCGATCAACGAGATGAACAACGGCGCGGAGCTGGCCAAGAACAACGTGCACCACGTGTGCGCCAAGGCCAAGCCGGGTGTCAGTAACAGCGCGCTCACCTGCGGCAGCCCGTACGGCGAACTCGTCGTGGTCGAGGTGCTGGCCGCGCGCGACCTCGCGCTCGAGAGCAGCAAGGGCAACAACACAGAGGCGTCCGACGTGCGACCATTCGCTGTCGTGGAGTTCGACTCGGTAGTACGCAAGTCGCTCGCGCCACGATACGCTACGACGGCGAATGGACCGCAGCTCGTGCACGCTTTCAATGAGCGATTCGTCTTCTGGGTGCCGTCGTCCCCGTCACTCGAGCAGCAGACTGTGAGCATCTCGTTCCACCGGATGAGCACGAGCAGGGACGTCCCCCGACCACATCCCAGCGCCAAGGCCGAAAGCATCGACGATCACGTGGGCGAAGTGCACTTGTCGCTCGCGATGCCCGTCAACGAGGTGTTCAACGACTGGTTTCCCCTCGTTCGCGCCTCTGACGGCGCCAAAAAGGGAACTGCTCACATCGGACTGCGGCGGCTCGTCCTCACATCGCCCACTCTTCTGGAGGCTGCGAAAACGTTGGCGTCGCGGAACCGCAGCCTGAACAAGGCGGATCGCAACGCGTTTGGATCAACGCTGCCAGAGCTCTGGAACGGGTTCACAGACGTGCCGACTGACGCGACGAACTCGAACGAGAGCGCGACGACCGGCACCGCATCTAGTGCGACGACCTCACGCTTGGGCAAGCCGAAGGAAGCGCTGACCAGCAAGCTGACAGGTCTCAGCCGGCGCTTCATGGGCGTCGGGCTCTCGTCGTCCTCCTCCGACGTCCGGCGCGACGTCTTTTGAGCAGAAGCAGCGCAGAACACCATGGAAACCAGTAATTAACACGACTCCTATATAGTTGCAAGTGCACGAATGCCTCCGCGAGGCGATCAGCTACCCTGCACGTGCTCCCGCCTCCGCGTCCGCGTCTGGCACTGGCCCAGCTTATGATGCGAGTACTCGTGCTCGTACTGATGCTCCCGCTGGACGAGCGACCTGCCGCGCGTCTGCTCCCGCAGCATTACCCTGTCGGCGTCGACCATCTCCGCCACGAGCTCCCGGAAGCGCACGGTTGGCTGCCACTCGAGCGCCTCCTTGGCGCGCGTCGCGTCCCCCACGAGCGCGTCCACCTCTGCCGGCCGGAAATAGCGCGGATCGACGCGCACGAGCACGCGCTGCGGGTCCTCGGCGTTCACACCCAGCTCGTCAATGGTCCCCCGCGCTCCTTTCCAGACGATGGTGATGCCCACAAATGAGAATGCGAGCTCCACGAACTCGCGCACGCTGTGGGCCTCGCCCGTGGCCACCACGAAGTCGCGCGGCTCGTGGTGCTGCAGCATGCGCCACATGCACTCGACGTAGTCGCGCGCGTGGCCCCAGTCGCGTCGCGCGTCCAGGTTGCCGATGTACAGGCACTCGTCCTCCTGGCTGTCGTCCAGGCCCGCGGCGATGCGGGCGACGGCACGCGTGATCTTGCGCGTGACGAACGTCGGCCCGCGCCGCGGACTCTCGTGGTTGAACAGGATGCCGTTGACGCAGAACATGCCGTACGCCTCGCGGTGGTTGACGACCGACCAGTAGGCGAACTGCTTGGCGATGCCGTACGGAGAGCGGGGGTAGAACGGCGTCGTCTCGCTCTGCGGCGAGTCGCTGCCGACGCGCCCGAACAGCTCGCTCGTCGACGCCTGGTAGAACCTGGTGGACTGCGCCAGCCCGCAGCTGCGCAGCGCGTCCAGTAGCCGCAGCGCGCCCAGTGCGTCCACGTCGGCCGTGTACTCGGGCATCTCGAACGAGACCTTGACGTGCGACATGGCGCCCAGGTTGTACACCTCGTCGGGCCGCACGCGCGCGAGGATGGAGCAAAGGCTCGAGCCGTCCGCCAGGTCCCCATAGTGCAAGAAGAGGCGCACGTCCGACAGGTGCGGGTCACGGTACAGGTGCTCGATGCGGCCCGTGTTGAAGGCGGACGACCGGCGGATGACCCCGTGCACCACGTAGCCCTTGGCCAGCAGCAGCTCGCTCAGGTACGACCCGTCCTGACCCGTGATACCTGTGATGAGCGCCACCCGCGGCCGGCCATTCGTCACAGCCGGGGTCTTGCAGGCGGGCGACAGCGGAGGAGACGACGCGGGCGATGACGTGATGCTGGCGGTGCTGTTGTTGTCGCCGCTGTGAGGCGACGGAGGCGCCAGGGAGCGCCCAGGTTCGACGCGCTCGCTCTTCATGATCGAGGAGCGGGTCTGTACAGTCGCGAAGGAGGCGGCGGCGACGGAAAAGCGCGAGTGAAGCGCGACGAGAGCTCCGCATTTCCATTTTCCATGTTGGCACCCGATCTTTTTGACTCGCAACGCCGCAAGGAAGGATCGCACCCGTTCAAAAAACGATGGAAGAAATGGTTACATGGGGTACGATGTACTTAGGTTATTAATGCATAACCACATTGGTTACAAGGTTATGAATATGTAACTACTTCATAACCCGATGACGCGCTGATTGCGTAGGGGTATACTGTACCCCCTCAGTCTTTAGAAATCGTTTAGAAACGTCTCAATTGTTGGGTGCGGCACACAAAACCAGGCGTCAAACACGCCCCATTTGCCATGCATCGCCCTACCCGATCAAATTCCTATCCTGATTGGTCAAACCCCTTACTAAATCCATCTTTATCGCCTCTCATTGGCCAAAATCAATCTTTTCCGCTCCGTGTCGCTTCCGGAGCTGCTCGCGCGAATCCGTTGGCGCCGAGCGCCTGTTGGCATCCCGAGGAAGCTCCTGGCGCTTCCAGGCGTGCGCCTCGCCCGCCAGCGGCGTCACTTGGGCTTTTCTGCTCCTCCACACACGAAAGCCCCCTCTCCGCCGCTCTTCTTCTCTCGGTAACCATGGCCAACGCGATCGAGGACCTGCGCGACGGGCGCTCGGCGCTCGACATCTTCGTGCGCAAGAACAATGGCACGGGCTTCACGTTCGACGACCTGATCCTCATGCCGGGGCACATCAATTTCGGCGTGGACGAGGTGGCGCTGGAGACCAAGATCACCAAGAACATCTCGCTGCGCCTGCCCATGGTCAGCTCGCCCATGGACACGGTCACGGAGCACGCCATGGCCATCGGCATGGCGCTGCACGGCGGCATCGGCATCATCCACTACAACATGACGGTCGAGGAGCAGGTCAAGGAGGTGCGCCTGGTCAAGAAGTTCAAGAACGGCTTCATCACAGACCCCAAGGTGCTTTCGCCCGAGGACACGCTCGCGGACGTGGACCGCATCAAGGCCGAGTTCGGCTTCGCGGGCATCCCCATCACGGAAAGTGGCAAGGTGGGCAGCGTGCTGGTCGGCATCGTCAGCAACCGCGACATCGACTTCATCGAGGACCGCAGCACTAAGCTGCGCGACGTCATGTCCAAGGACCTGATCACTGCGCCCGAGGGCGTGTCGCTTTCCGAGGCCAACAAGATCCTGCGCGAGTCCAAGAAGGGCAAGCTGCCCATCGTGAACGCGCGCGGCGAGTTCGTGTCGCTCATCTCGCGCCGCGACCTGCTCAAGAACCGCGACTTCCCGCACGCCTCCAAGGACGCTAACAAGCAGCTGCTGGTGGGCGCCGCCATCGGCACTCGCCCCAACGACCGCGACCGCTGCGCCGCGCTCGTGGCCGCCGGCGCCAACCTCATCTGCATCGACTCGTCGCAGGGCGACTCGATCTACCAGATCGACCTCATCAAGTGGATCAAGGCCACGTACCCGCACATCGACGTCATCGGCGGAAACGTTGTCACCATGGCGCAGTGCAAGGCGCTCATCGACGCCGGCGCCGACGGCCTCAAGGTCGGCATGGGCGTCGGCTCCATCTGCACGACGCAGGAGGTGACGGCCGTCGGCCGCGCCCAGGCCTCGGCCGTGTTCAACACGTCGCGCTACGCGCGCCAGTTCGGCGTGCCCGTGATCGCGGACGGCGGCATCGCCAGCTCGGGCCACATCGTCAAGGCGCTGTCGGTGGGCGCGTCGGCTGTCATGTGCGGCTCGCTGTTCGCCGGCACGGAGGAGGCGCCCGGCCAGTACTTCTTCCAGGACGGCGTGCGCCTCAAGAAGTACCGCGGCATGGGCTCGATCGAGGCCATGACCCACGGGTCCAGCAAGCGCTACTTCGCGCACTCGGCCTCGGTCAAGGTGGCGCAGGGCGTCAGCGGCGCCGTCGTGGACAAGGGTTCGCTCAAGAAGTACATTCCGTACCTGCAGCAGGGCATCAAGCACGGCCTGCAGGACCTTGGCCAGCGCTCGCTCGCTGGCCTGCACGAGGCGCTCGTCAACGAGGAGCTGCGCTTCGAGGTGCGCACGCCCGCCGCCCAGCGCGAGGGCAACGTGCACTCGCTCTACACGTACGAGAAGCGCCTGTACTAGGCGATGCCGTCGATGCAGAGAGATTGATGCGGGGAGTGTAGCGTAGTCGGTGGAGCACCTTGTAGCATGTCGAGCCGGCCTCGAGCTTAACGCCCTTCCTTACAAACAGAAGAAGAAATGTGCTTTATTGTAATAGATCATACACTCGACGTTCGAAGGCGGCACTATGCCCGACTGTTTTTTCGACGTATTCCTCAGCAAAGTTGCCAGTTCCCTTCATAACAGCACTAAAGTGGGCATCTTCAACGCTCTTGTAAATGTTTCAACGCCATGGCTCGGCCACTGATGCGTGTGACAACCTGGGTATCCGTCCAGTGCCCATGCAGTGTATTATTGTACCCTGCACCCGCTCCTATCCTCCCGCCTACATGGAACCGTGGCGCTGCCCCTCACCCCACGCACTCGCGCCACATGATCGACCATGTGTGGCGTGGGAAGACTCCACGGCCACCTGGATCGATTACCTACCGCATTCCCCTGCTGCTAAACACGCTGTCCAGCTACAAGATACAAGGCGAAGGGCGAAGGGCAGCCGCTCCAAGTACAACTTGATCATCACTCTCGGTCTATGGGGAAAGGGCGGACCAACTTTTCGTGCCGCGTCATTGCCGCATTTGTCCTGCGGCGGCCATATCCAGATACAGCAAGTAAGAAAGTGCGAATGTCCCGGACGAGCGCCGCGCAACGACGGAGGGGCCCGAGAGAGCCCGAGCGCGGCAGCGTGGCGGGGAACGCGCCGCTGTCGGCGTTGCTATCGACGGTGCAGCTCTCGCGGTCGGTCGTGGCGAGGCTGGAAGAGCGCATGAGACAGCAGGTACGCGCGGCCATCGACGCACAG
>JAASGW010000212.1:0-44060 GCA_023334395.1 Phytopythium sindhum
AAATGCCCATACACGGTGATCGTATAGGTTTGATTTGCAACATATCCAAACGGCGCCTCGAAATTCGCACTACAAGCTAAGAAATCGTCGAAAATCTAAAATTTCAGGGGGTGTGCGTATATTTGCTGCGCGCAGTGTATTGGTCGAGTTTACTGTGACGGAACCATAATTTTACTGTAATTTCGTCTGGCATAACCTTCTTTTACGGAACGTAACCATCGGGTTACATGAAAATACTCCCGATTTGCGCAAACAGTAACTTACCGGGTGCGCTATACACTATAGTGTGAACATACGAAAATTCCCCCACACTTTGACTCGCGACCTCCGGCGCAATCATCCAATCTACCAGACCAGTAACCATGGGCAAGATCGATGAGCGTCTCGCGGAGCTCGGGCTGGAGTTGCCGCCCGCCGGCGAGCCCAAAGGCGCCTATGTGAACGCCGTGCGCACGGGCAACTACATCTACACGGGTGCGGCCGCTCTCGGAGGCGCTATGCGTTGCGTACAAGTTATCTAATTTGTGGAACCCTTGTTGCATCAGCGGGCCACATTCCGCAGGCGGCGAGCGGCGAGCTCATCACGGGCAAGGTGGGCAAGGACCTGACGGTCGAGGAGGGCTACGCGGCGGCCCAGCGCGCGGCGCTCAGCCTCATGGCCACGCTCAAGAGTGCGTCTTTCCGACTGTTGTAGTTGTATCATTTGGTCTGTCCCCTTGCTGACGTGGACAAATGCATGTCTGGTGACGCGCAGAGGAGTTGGGCGGCGAGCTGGACCACATCACGCGCATCGTCAAGCTCACCGGCTTCGTCAACTGTGTGGACGGCTTCACAGCGCAGCCGAGCGTCATCAACGGCGCGTCCGAGACGTTCGCCAAGGTGTTCGGCCCCAAGGGCATGCACGCGCGCTCGGCCATCGGCACCAACGCACTGCCGCTCAACGTGGCCGTCGAGGTCGAGGCCATCGTCGAGGTCGCCCCATCGGCCCTGTCCACCTCGTCGGCCCTCTAAGTCCGTCGTGGGTCGGCGGCGTCCCCATCGCATCGCCTCAGCTGCGTGTTCCGCCTTGATAAACTGTTAAACCAACGGAATCGAACCGAGCCGCTCCATTGCATGTTCATCACAGCCCATTTTTATACTTATCAGCGACTCACATGAACACAGCTATTGCTTGGACCGCACAGACAGCTGCAGCGCCAGCAAGCCGGCGACGCGGAACGCCACGCTGAGGAAGACGAGCGTGGCCACATCGTGCCACACGGATCGGTCCGTGATGTTGTACTTCGCCAGCACGTCCGCGCCCGTGGTCGCCCAGCAGTTCCCAGCGGCAGCGTCGCTCTCGCACGCGATGGCCGTCACGCTGCTCCAGAACACACGCATGAAGCCGTAGTAGCCGTACTTGAAGGGCGTCACGTGCTCGATCCAGCGTAGCACGAACGGCACAGCGTCCACGTCCACGAACAGCCCACCGAGCAGCAGCAACGGCATGATGACGATGTTGCCGACGATCGGCGCGATGTCCACGCGCCGACACACGCACGAGACGGCGTAGCCGAGCGCCACGCAGCAGCTATTGAGCGCGATCAGCAGCACCAGCATGGTCAGGAACACACCGATACCACCGCTGTTGGGCCCCGAGATGCCCAGCAGGAGGTAGATCGGGATGAGTTCGATCGCCGGAAGAAGCACCTGGGCGGGCAGTTCGCACAGGTTCTTGGCAACGAACCACGCGGCCACGCTGTAGAGTCCGACCTGCCGCTCGCGGTACACCATGGGCAGCTCCACAGGCACCGAGATGATGCCGGGCATGGACGCCGAGTACACCTGGTCCGTGACGATGTAGAAGAAGGCGCCCGCGAAGTTGCCAATGCCCTGCTGGTTGAGATCCAGCTGGAAGTAGATGGCGCCCAGAAGCGCCGCGAAGATGAGCGTCTGGATCACCTGTAGTCGTAGCGCCATGCGGTCGCGCAGGAGCCGAAGCGCGTTGCGCTGCGCGAGCACGCGCACTTGGCCCCAGAACGGCAGTCGCCGGTCCTCCATGCGATCCCCCTCCAGGTCCATGAGTGGCGTCGTGGCGACGCTGTCAAGTGCCTTACCAGTGGATGAGACGAGCAGGTTTTGCTCCTCCGCCTGATGATCATCCCCGACGTGAACGTAGACCACAACGTCGACCTTCGGAGTGCTCCACGCCGGCGCGGTGGCTTCGAAAGTGGACGTTTTGGCCGTGCTCGCGTGTCGATGGCATGGTGTGACCGGCAGCGGCGCGTTCCGCCACGCGCGCTTGAGCATTTCTAGGCGACTGACACCCTCTGGGTCCGAGTCACGGTCCATGATCACGAGCTGGTCCATGAAGTAGTCGGCGGGGTTGATAAACGTCGGGCACTGCAGGCCAAGCGACGCGAAGTACGAGATCGAGTCGACACCGCGCCCGTAGTAGATGGTCGCGCCGTCCGCGAGCAGGTACAGCTTGTCAAAGAGTGCAAAGACCTCAGACGACGGCTGGTGGATAGCTGCGATAACCGTGCGGCCGTCCTGGACTGCAAGCTGCTTGAGCTGCGTCATGACCGCCTTGGCCATGCAGCTGTCCAGACCCGAAGTGGGCTCGTCGACAAACAAAACGGACGGATTGGTCAGGATCTCGGTCGCGAACGCCAACCGCTTGCGCTCTCCTCCCGAGATACCACGCAACATCCAGCCTCCGATGAGGGTGTGTCGGCTCTTCGTGAGGCCCAGCTCCTCCAGCACGGCGTTCACGCGGGCGGTGCGTTGTTGCTGCGTCGCGTGGCGGCCCATGCGCAGTCGCGCCTGCAGCATCAAGTGCTCTTCGACTGTCAGCGTCGCGTGGAACAGGTCGTCTTGGAGCGCGTACGACGCCAGCTTTTTGAGCTGCGGCGTCCACTGCGCGCCGTTCACCGTCACGCTGCCGGTCGCCGCGGCGTTGCGGCCAGAGATGCAGTCGAGCAGCGAGCTCTTGCCCGCACCGGACGGGCCCATGATGGCGAGTAGTTCGCCCGGCCGCGCCTCACCGTTCGCCGTCTCGAGGATCACCTTCTCCTCCATCATCTGCGTCGCCGCGTTCTGCACGGGCACGCGTAGCTCCAGACCCGTCCACTTGAGCGTGAGCGGCGGTGACTGCTCCACCGCGACATCCTCCACGTCGGCGGTCTTGGCGTCGTCGACCTTGGACTTCTTGCCGCTGGCGATCGGGACTTTGACGTCCGCGTCGTCTCCGTCCTCGAGCGGCGCCGGCGTCACCTCTTTGCCGATCGCGCGCCACCGCAGCGTTGCCGTCGGCGGTCTCTCTGCTACCGGAGCTTCCATGCTCCAGTAGGAGTTTGATGCTCTGTGTGTGTTGATAGGGGCGTCCAAGCCAAGGACGAGCGTAAATCAGATCGTGTGGCTTGCTGTTGCCTGGGCGCTTGCGAAGTCGAAATGAGCGACTCGTTTAACGCCGACCAGCAGGATTGTTTAATGCTCAGTGGGATGCGGGTGGAGGAAGACAGCATCGCAGTAGAAATGCAATAGATGAGAGCGAGAGCGATGGCGTCTGAGACTGGCGGTCCTTGCCTATGCAGCAGCGACAGCAGCACGAGGCTCCTCCCGCAGACGGTTTTCAGCCACGGAGGTACAGTCAGCCCCTTCAAACTGCAAATGGTGTGACATAACAATTATCGCAGGATAACAGAATTCTATAATAATTTTAACGTTATTTTGTATTGGCACGTCATTAGTACACTATAAGTTATACAAGGAAATTGTATACAAGCGGTTTGTAGTTTGGGAGGACTGACTGTAAGTACAAGGGACCCGCAGACGAGCTGATAGAAGCAGAGCAGCCAGCACCATACTCACGGCAGGCGATCGGTCCATCCCATGCCGCGGGTCGAAAAGACACGCGGGCCGAAAAACGCACCGCCTGACGCTTCAGGGGGTCAACGGCGTCTTTGCGACGCGCACTGAATCAGTCGTTATTTACGGATGCGTTTTATATGGGTGTTAGAATATGGATACGCACGCGTGTTGTGTCGTGGTGCAGACAATTCAATATATGTTTTGTGTCGAAATTATGTGACAGACGTGAACGTAAATAACAAATATTTTTATAAATGGATAGTAATGGTTGTCAAACCGGTTGGGTTGAAGGCCATGCGCTGAATGTATCTGCTCGAAGCAGACGACAACGGGATCCCATTAAGCGCGTGGGCGTGAAGCGGACAACACACAGCAGTGTATCAGGCCGAGATGAACGATGAGACGCTTTTAGTCCACGCCCTAGTAGTGTGCATTCCATTGTAGAGTGGTAATAGCGAGTGACAACGGACGCGAGGATCCATGGACAACGTGGTGGTGAAACACGGCGACGGACGTGTCCGTCCACGGTTCACATTTCCATTACCACGGTCAGGAGGTGAGTCCGACCTTCTGGCCGGCGCTGTAGTACGCCTTGCGCTTCGCCCAGGGCGCCGTGTCGGGGTAGATGTGCACGGGGTAGACGCCGCGGCCGTGCGAGGCCGTTGACAGCATGGACTGCTGATTGTAGTCGAACTCGAACGTGCGCTCGGCGCCGGACTCGTCCAGGCACGGGGGCTGGCGGATGCAGACAGCAGGACTCACACATGAGTAAAGCTCACGGATATTATCCAGCCAACCAACCATGAGAGACTCACTGATGTGCAATAGTACCAGCCGAGGATGTCGTGCTTTTGCCATGAGCTGCCCGTCGACGCCGTGAAACCCTGCCACCACCACACCAACCGCGTCAATCAAGCACCTAACAGGATTATACGGAAGTAAGCACTTACGATAAATGCTTCATCGGCCGGGAGGCGCAGCGTGGCCGCGAGGTTGATGGGCAGCGCGAGAATCGGCGTGTTGGTGGCGATCCCGTCGTCCATGAACACGGCGAGCGTGCCCACCCGCCGCCCCTCGGACACGTCCTTGAGAAACTTGACGAGGTTGCCCGTGGCCGAGAAGTACGGCGCGTACTCGTACCTCAGCTCGTTGTAGTAGCGGATCTTGACGGCGTGGATCCGGCCGTCCGCGAGGTCGTGGATCGCCGAAGCTGACAGCCGCGCGCGCTCCGAGACCGAGTTGCCGCTCAGCCCGTTCGAGTACACGGTCACGTGGTCGTAGAAGGTGTCCACCTCTTCTCGCTTGTCGCTGTTGAACCACGAGTCGAACTCGATCGCGAGCGAATTCTCGAGCCCGTCGAAGCCCATCAGGTTCCGCTGGTTGCCGCCGGTGCCGACCGTCGCCGTCTTGTTACCGTGTGCATGAAGAACGAACGCGAACCCGTCGCCACCGTGGACCATGCAGCTCTCGTAGTGACGCGTGCCGAAGTTCTGGTCGCGCAGCTCGAAGCAGTGTCGCGACTGGTCCGTGATCTGGAACGTGAAGCGCGTCTCGAAGCCCTGCAGCACCGGCAGTGGCTGCGAGTACCACACGGACGACACCTGACGCGGCTGGGACGCTGTCAACCTCAGCCGGACAGCGCACTGCTCGATGGGGCTCGCCTCGAACGCATAGCGGTGGCCCAGCATAGCGGAGCGGCCCGCGATTGTGGCGCTGGTACTTGGGTTCTCGGTTTCGCGAGTCTCGAGGGCGAATGTCTCAAGGAATTGGGACTGAACGACGTCGATCGAGGCCTCACGGGTGTCACTGGCGCCCGCAAGCGCAGAGTACGACGTCTTCAGCACACATAGTTAGTCAAGAGGCATAGATGTGATAGCATTGACAGGCACTTGCCGCGGGGAACGGAATGCATCTGCTGGTCGCGGCGTTCCCGTTCAACACGAGTCCTGTCGTGCCGTTAAAGTCGTAGTACACGAACTCTAGCCGGCCAGGAAGCGGTACTCACAGTCAGTAACTAAGGCTAGTCCTACGACTACGACGCTCAGACGTACCCGCTGCAGTCAGTGGCGGTGCTGTCAGCAGCTGGACGACGACGAAAGCATTGAGGAGTGCCAGCATTGAGCTTGATCGCTCGGTTTTCACGTTCAAAGATCGATTAGACAACGACTGTTCACCGAAGCGCCACGCATACAAGTGAGTCCGACATAGCAAGATACAGACACTGACTGACGCGTCTCGGTCCTCTCTCATGGTCAATGGACGGTGGATATCAAGTCACGAAGGGCTTGACGCTCGGGAAACCGCGTTCCTGGCCGCCATCTATGTCCTCATCACGATCCTGAACTCGCCTTCAATCACTTCAACTACTTATTCAGCACGTCGAATATCAGTACATGTTGCATGTGTGAGCCTAGCCGATATAAAGAATCAGTGAAATATGTGATATTATAATATATCTCAGTGAGGCGTCGACAATCGGCGGCATGGACAAGTGATGCGTGCGTCAGCAATCACAGGCGTGACGCACGCTCCTCGCTGGGGTTTGCAGGTGCTTTCTTCGTGTATTACTTTGTATATACGCTATCGGGCGTGGCCATGCGCGTGCTGTTCGTGGCTGTGTTGCCTGCCCCGCCCTCGCCCTCTTGTGGTGCATCGCCTCGCCTTCTAACTTCAAAATCAACTGCGCGATACGTGGCAATGGGGTCGCTCGCTCACTTCTTCATGGGCGGCAGGCCGAACGCTGACCGGTAGATCGAGTTGAGCTGCTCGACGACGAGCAGCACGATCATCGCGTTGGGTGCGCAGCGCGTGTAGTACGTCCAGTATCCGCGCCAGAGCTTGGCGGGGCCCTCCTTGACGATGATCTGGCGGAAGCAGTCGACCACGCCCGTGTACGGCAGCTTGCCCGTCACGGGATCCTTCTTCATGTTCATGAGGCGCGACTTGACGAGGTCGAAGGGCAGCGAGGTGAACGCGGACGCGAAGCCCGAAACGGCGCTGGCGACCGTGTTGGTGACGAAACCGTGGCCGTAGTGGTGCGCCAGGAACTCCTTGGTCTGGTCGTAGGACGCCATCATGCCCAAGTTCATGGCGGCGCCGCGCGCGACGAGCGGGATGCTGCCGCGCCAGAGCGTGCTGATGCCCTCGGCGCGCACGATGCGGAAGATGGCGTCGCCGACGTTCTTGTAGCTGCGCTTCTCTCCCTCCTTGGCGAGCGTGTCGGCCTGCATGCGCACGAGCGCCACATCCATGGGGCAGCCGAGCGTGGCGGCGATCGCGCCCGTGGTGATGGCCGAGAGCGACTTGACTGCGAGCGGCAGCGACGCCGACTCACCGTTGGCCACGCGCCGCGCGATCAGGTGGTCCGACAGCGCGCGGTGCATGCCGAGGCGCGCCGTGCCGTACACCATCTGGCGCGCGACGGCCGCCGACAGGCCGGCGTAGAGCCCCGACACGCCCTCGCGCGCCACGACAGAGCGCGCCACACCCAGCGTGGTCACCTGTGCGCCCGTCTGGCCCGCGAGCTGCAGGTGCACCTTGACCAGGTCGATCGGGTGGATGGCGACGGCCGCCACGATGGCCGCCGAGCCGCCGCACACATACGGCTGCGCCGCCAGCGCGAACGAGCTGGATGGCGTCACGGACATGCTGCTGTTGCTGGCTGGATGGGAGGAGAAGCGGGCGGACGGGCAGGAGGAGGAGGAGGGCTCTAGCGAAGGCGCGGCGTCTCTAAAAATGAACCAGACGAGCGTGGGGTGCTTGGTGTCGCGCGGTGAGCTTTTGGTGGTTTTTCTTGGAGGATTTGTCTCCAGGCTGGGGCGTCTTTGGTGCTTGGGGGGACAAGTGGTTGCCAGATGAGGGGGACAGTTGCGAGCTATTACATGCTGGAACTAGTTGCTGAATTGGGGGGAAGTGATGTTCAGTGTAAGACTTGAATAGAGCGCTGCCGTGCCAAGGTGGCAGGGATGCGCGTGAGTATGCAATTTGGGGACATTGTATACTTTTATAGAGGTTTAGGGATCTGTTTACGAGCCAAAGTATTTACTCATCAAATTATTAGAATATAGAGGGTATCGGATGGAGGGGTCATATGTTACGGTGTTTGTGCAACATGTCACTCGCTGCGTGTCCTTGGCGGGCAAAAGGGATTCAATATGAGCGACTCGTTCACGCTCATTCGACGAGTGGTGGTATGCTGAGTGGGCGTGGGCGAAGGCTTGTGGGCGAGACTCGGCGGCACCGCAGCAATCAGCCAGTGCGACGCACAATCGAACGCTGCCCCATCTGTACGGTATGTGTACTGTATGCAGTACAAAAGCTCGTTGCACGCGACACCAGAACAGTGTTGCTCGATGTAGCGGATGATGGTGGGCGACAAGTGAATGGGATTATAGTGTACTGTCTTGGGTGACATTTCGACGTGATCACTTGGTGGGGTCGCCGCTGACTGCAGCACACACACAAGCGGTGCCGAGTTGTGTTTGTGTGCAGCTTCTATGCGTCCACACTATGAAAATGAACTTCTTTCCTCAGTGAGCTGCAAATACTCTTTTGGACCTTGATTGCGACCAATGCAGAGCGAGATAGATGACGCAAAGCCTTCCCCGATTTGACGAGCTCACGACAGCTTGTGACGGACGGCTGAAAGCTATGCTGTCTAGAAGTACTCCACCGGCACTTGTATGACAAAGCTGTGAGCTTTCACTACACCTGTACCATAAAGGTGCACAGGTCAGATGAGCGCATGCAGAAGTCCCATTTGGCGCGTTGGTATCTGTTGCGGCGTAGCGGATCCCGTCGAACACAGCACACTCAAGCGTAAAAATGTCTTTAAATCATTTAAGGGGTAATTACGTGTTGAAGTTGTGTGAAGGTGTCACATCAATAACATTAAAACAGTACTTGCTGGCAAATCAAGCTAAAAATTTTCACACGACACACTGATTTAACGACTAAAAAGAGCGACTTCTTTATCGCCTGGCTCTTTTCTTGCACGGAGGGGAGCGGTTCAGGCCGCTGCCTGTTGCGCCCCTCCCGCAACTTTTCGAAAAGTGCTAAGTCGAGTTTTTGACCAACAAACAAACGTCGAAATTCTCCAGATTATCGGCATAAATCGATGCATATCGCCATGAATTTGGTACTAGACCTCACACAGCCAAGCCTCCATCTCGCCATGCAGATTCCTACGCATTATTGTATCTCTTCTGCCGTCTCGATGTTTCCTTTCCCTTTCACCAGAAGCGCATTTTCACTCGAGGAGAAGCGTTTTTTTTTTCAGCGAGTAAATCACGTCCCTACCCCTATATTATAAACCGTACCACGACCTTCAATTCTTCCTGCGGACCACTTACGTTCACTATGCAACGCGCTAAGTTTACGAATTATGACACTCTTGCAAAAGAGGAAAAGGAAAAACAGAAGGCGGAACACCATACAATTCCCCATACAAAACCAGCCTCCTCCCCCCTCCATACTCAACTCAAGTATAAAACCCGCCGCCGCACCGCTATAATACCGCCAACCGACTCGCTCACACCCGAAAACAAGGCAAAGCGCCCACGTGACAAGGAAGAACAGCCGCGCGCGCCGCCGCCGCCGTCGCTCCCCCTCTATTTATACCGGTCCCCTAGCGCGCGCGTCCGCATCCCTGGGTCCCTGCGCTGCTCTCCGCCGTCTGTGCGCGCTCGCTCTCTTATTTATTTGACTGCAGGACCACCTCGAGACGTCGGCATGGCGGCTGTCGGCGCGCCCCGGCCAAGTCGCAAGCGCCCGCGTGCCGTCTCCGCGGCCTGTAAGGCCGACTCGACCCCTCCGCCCCGCTCTCCGCGGCGTATAGAGCCGCTGACGATGGCTCTGGGCCCGCGCAGGCGCTCATGGGTCCCGCGCGCGGCGCGCTCCGTCTTTTCCGCGCTGGTGGCGTGCGCCGTCGTGTTCGCGCCCCCCTGGAGCCCCAAAGGCGCGCTGTTTCCCGTTGCGGACGCCGCGGACATCCCCGTGGACGAGTACTTTTCGTTTAACGGCCAGCACTCGGACTTTGCGCAGCAGTACTACGTACTCTCGACCGACCAGCATATTATGGACGACACGCCGCAGGTCGCAACCATCTCGGCGTCCGACCTGCCCAGTGACATCCAGAGCGAGCTCACGACCGTGTCGCTTAACTGGGGCGACCTCCCGGGCCTCCTGCAGCGCGCGATACTCTGGGACTACGGCTACGCGCTGTCCACAGCCGGCCAGCTCGCCAAGATCTACACGCGGTGCGGACGTACCATGGGCGAGATCTTCGTCCCGCGGAAGGCCGTCCAGCGCATGGGCTGCGACATCCAGGAGTGCACCTACGATAGCAGCGACACGTCGTCGAACAGCAGTAGCAGTAGCAGCAGTAGCAGCAGCAGCAGCAGCAGCAGCAGCAGCAGCAGTAGCAGCAGCATCAGCAGCAGCAGCAGTAGCAGCAGCAGTGACTCCCAGTCCTCTTCTTCCGCGTCGGACGCGTCCGACTCGTCGAGAAACGTGGCGTACCGCAGCGGGACGTGCGACGTGGACGCGCTGACGCGTATCGCGCTGTGCGCGGTTGACGACACGGCTGTATCTCCGCCGTCGTTCGCTGCTGTCTGGGGCGATGGGGGCTCGACCGACTTCATCCCGTTCGTGACAGCGCAGCGCCACGTTTGGAGCACTTCCACCACCAAAGCGGAGAGCCTCATGTTCGCCCTGCATACCATAGTAGACGAGGTGGCGCTGAACCAGTGCCCATCGTCCCCCGCCATGGTGATCCCTTGCGCCGCCTACAAGGCGGTCAACGCGACGCGGTTCTGTTCGCCCGAGCGCAGCGACATCCTCTCGGCCTGGCTCACCAAGTACGCGGCGGACCATAAGGAGGACAAGACGTGGCTGCTCGTGCCGCTGTGCATCGTCGCGTTCGTCAGCGTCGGCGTTGTGGCCGTGTACAGGTACAAGGCGGCTCTGCGTGACCAGAACCAGCAGCTTGTGGATCAGTTCATGCGCGAGAACCGCCACCTATTCGACAATGGATCCGTCGAAGCCTTTCTCGTGTCGCACCACTCGGACGACGAGGACGACAGCGACTCGGACGACTCGGGCGACGAGAAGATGGACGAAGCCGCACGCAGGTACGTCCGTTTCCAGCGGCAGCGCCGGTGGAAGCGCAGGAACCGGCGCGCCCCGAAGCGTCCACGTGGCAGCAGTGCCTCGATATCAAGTGGTAGCGCGAGCTCAGACGATGAAAGCATCCACAGCCGCAGTCGTGGTGGTAGTGGTGGAGACGGGGATGACAGGAGCGACGATGACGACGACGATAACGACGACCTTGACGACCTTGAAAGCGGTCGCCACCGCACCAACCATCGCCGGCGAGAACCGCGGGAGGGCGCGCTCAACGCCGCTGCGTTCGAGTACTTCGACGCGGCTATTGGACTTTCGGCGTCGGCCTTTGACCCACTGTCCTCAAGCGCCCGCGTACACCCGTTGCGGACGCCGCACGCGGACGCGGCTATGACGCGCATGCTCCGGTCTTCTCGTCGTAATGAGCTGGCGATCCGCAGCTTCCGCCTATTCGAGTCGCACAAGAAGATTCGACGACTTCGCGTTCCTCTCCGTGAGCTGCAGCCGGTTCGTCTGCTGTCGAGCGGCTCGACGGGCGAGGTCTGGCTCGCGCTGCACGGCACAAAGCAGGTCGCGATCAAACAGCTCGTGCCGGCCAAGCGCCGCGTTTTGCGCGAGATGGAGATGTTCCTGGCCGAGATCTACCTGCTCGCACAGCTCAAGCATCGCAGCATCGTGCCGCTCGTTGCCATTGCGTGGAACACGCTCGAGCATGTCGTCATGGTGCAGGAGTACATGGAGAACGGCGATCTGATGCAGTACCTGGCGACACAGCGTCCGTCCAAGCCAACGGCGTCGACGAGCAATCACAAAGACTCAGCGTCGCTGTCGTCAGCGTCGTCGTCGCACCACTCAATCACTATCCCGACGTTGACCAACAATAACACCATCGATCCATTCGTGCCCGAGAACCGGTCGTTCACGTGGAGCAAGCAGCGGCTTCAGATCGCTCAGGCCGTGGCGTCGGCGCTCCGGTACATGCACGCGCTGACGCCCAAGCTGCTGCACCGCGACGTCAAGTCGCGCAACGTGCTGCTGAACGCGCACTTGGAGGCCAAGCTGAGCGACTTTGGCATCAGCCGGCGCAAGTACCAGCTCGAGGACGACGTCGAGACGAACAACAACCTGTCAGTGGCGGGCACCATGGCATGGACGGCGCCCGAGCTGCTGCTGGGCGAGGCGTACACGGAGAAGGTGGACATTTACTCGTTCGGCATCTTGCTGTCCGAGATCGACACGTGCCTGCTGCCGTACCACGACGCCGAGTCGCTGGCCGCGCGCCTCGTGCAGCACCCGCTGCGGCTGATGAAGAAGATCGTGAACGAGGGCGCGCGACCGCGGCTGACCACCGACTGCCCACCCAAGATCGCGCAGCTCATCGCCGCGTGCGTGCACCGCGACCCACGCATGCGGCCCAGCGCCGGAGAAGTCGTCGCGCTGCTGGCGGCCGCGATGCCCGGCGAGCGCGGGCTGCTGTCGCGCAAGAGCTCGAGCTTCATGTCGTGATGCGACGGAGGAGAGAGCGGCGCCCTTGGGACCAGCTAGGAGCAGTTGCAGAGCGTTGAGAAGCGGCATCGAGTCGTGGTTGTCGACCGAGCGCCAGGTGAGATGGATGCAGTGGGGAGAGCAGAGGTCGGGTACAATGCAAATCCTATGGGCGGATGCGAGCGCCTCTTTCATTTCGACGTGTCCGTGCTTGTCATTGGTGGTGCCGTCCACCAACCGGTTGTCGCCTCTGACGCAGGTCGCCGCGCGACCGGAGCGTCCAGCGCAGCATGGAGCAGCCCGCACGAGAGGACGCGCGGAGCTTCAAGCAATGCGCATGGAGGAGGAGACTGTGAGGACAGGCGCTCATATCGACGCTTCTGATTTGTTGCCAGCGCAGAACACATTCCTCCGCCTGTCCTCCGGCGCCGACCGACCGACCGACGGACCGACCGACGGACCGACCACCTTCTCATCTCTCCGGACGTCCCAGCGTATCAGCACCACGCACTCCCTGACGCCCCCACCGTCTTACCACCACTCAGACGTCGGGAATGGGGACTCCTGAGCTTCGTGGTGCTGGATCCGACGCTCGCCGAAGGGCCGCGACGATTCGCTGCCCGCGTCCGTCCGTCTCCGCAGTGTCTCGTCGGCTAGCAGCACTTCGAGAAGCGCAATCACAAACGACGAGGGCGTCCAGCCCGATTGCAATAAGCAGTAGCGATGGACGACAAGGCGGGGACACGCGTACCGCCGCACTGCACGAAGCCCAGGGCGGCCATCCGCCTGTGCCCTCGGTGCCAGGGCCACAAGATGGAGAAGGAGCTGTACAACTCGTTCATGGTGTTCGAGCGCTCGTGCGGCACCTGCGACGGGCTCGGCGTGGTCTCCGACGCCCCCGACACCGCGTCC
Organism: Phytopythium sindhum; assembly: GCA_023334395.1. NCBI lineage: Eukaryota > Oomycota > Peronosporomycetes > Pythiales > Pythiaceae > Phytopythium > Phytopythium sindhum. The sequence goes on from JAASGW010000212.1 coordinate 13,372, forward strand.
ACCGCATGATCGTCATCATAACATCCCCAGAGACCAAGAGGAAGAGGAAGAACAAGCGTGGGATCATGAAAGCGCGTCTCGTTTACTACTATATCTACACGGGCTTCTTTCTACTCGACGGCGACAGCTAGCGGGTCAAAAGGCGCAAAATAGCAAAAAGTGGCTGGAGTCTGGTGTTGTGAGGAGTGTCGTGGGGTCTGGAGTCGTGTACGCTGCCTTGGGCAAGCAGGTAGGGGTTGGATGCAGGCGTTTCACTCGACGAAGAGCAGGTTGTCGAGCCCAAAGTCCTCGACGCCCGACGGGGCCGCGCGGTCGTGCATGTGGTGCATGTGGTGGTGCATCAGTGCCTGCTGTTGCTGCTGCTGCTGCTGCTGGAAGTGCGCGGCCGTCCTGGGCGTCACCATGTTGCTGTTATGGTTGCCGTCCTGCCAGTCCATGTCCATGGGGAAGGCGACGCCCATCTCGAGGCCGGCGTTGTGCGCGTCCAGCGCCCAGGGCTCGAGGAACGCGCCGTGCAGCGCGGCGGCGTCGGCCGTGGGGTACGCGGGCTTAGCGTCCTCGAAGGTCTTGAGGCCCATGGCGGCCGCCAGCGAGTGCCGGAAGCTGCCCGCGGGAGCGTTCTCCATCTCTGCACCGGCAGCCGAGGTCGGCGGGAAGCCGAACAGGTATGCGGCGCTGCGGGGCGTCGCCAGCAGGTGGTGCGGCGGCAGCGGCGGCAGGATGAACGTCGAGGACGACGACGAAGCAGAAGCAGAAGCAGAAGCAACAGCGGAGGCGATGGACGGGCGGAAGGCGTCGTCACAGAAGGCCTCGAGCCCCGCGGGCAGGTCGGCCGGCCGCGCCAGCGTCTTGGTCGGCGGCTGGTGCGAGCTGGCCGCCTTATGCCGCAGCGCGCGCGCCAGTGACGCTCCGGAAGTCGACGATACGGTGCTGTTGGCAGGGCTGCTGTACACCTCCGGGGTGGCGCAGAGTGCGGCCGTGTCGATGACCGTCGTCTGCTGCTGCTGCTTCTGGTGCTGCTGCTGGTGCTGCTGCTTCTTGCGGTCGGCCTTGGTGATGCCGTTGCCGACGATACGGCGTGGGGGTGCCGATCCGTCTAGTGGGGCGTTGGGCAACGGGGAACGCATGCGCCAGTGGTCACGCACGGCTGCACGCGCAGCATCCGGCGGGAAGCAGTTATGGCTGAAGGTGCAGACGCCACTGGATTGTGTCTTGGTCCATTTACGGAAGCCAAAATTGTTGAGTTGTCGCTGGAAGCTGGCGAATTTTTGGTGTTTGAAGTACTTGGGCAGGATCTCACGTTCAAAGCGTTCCATGTCTAGAATGTGGAAGGCGGTCAGTCGATTGGGGACGAGTTCTTGGTTCTGCACCCACTTGATAATCAACGGGTCTTCCGTTTGTAAGATCGAATATAGCGATCTTAGGAACTTGGGCACCTTGTAGGCTGGTACAGACGTGGTTGTGGATGATGTAGACGCGGAATTAGATCCATTGAGAACTCGCCGGGATGAAGACGGCATGACCGGGATGAAGATGAAGATGATGAAGAAGAAGAAGAAGAAGTAGTGTGGTTGATGGTGTGCGAATGCGAACGGGACCGGAAATTGAGAAATGGGAACGAGCATGGACCAACGGGTGTGGTTGTAGGATCTTTTTGTGCGGATAAAGTTGGGGGAGCAGGTGGGGGACAGGACAAGGAACAGCTGGCAGATGGAACGGTTTGTTTAAATTAATACCTACGAGTCAGGTTTTATATACTGTATGATCCAGTTCAGTCCAAGGTCAGACACACATACACACACACACTAAAGTAAATAAGGATAACAAAGTAGAAGGTAAAGAATGCCCTTTCCTCTCGAATTATGGTGTTTCTTGCGGATATTTTAACTTTTAATAGCGAAATTAGTATAAGTTATATAATAGTGACATGGTAGGGAGGGAAGGAAGGAAGGAAGGAAGGAAGGAAGGAGGGATGGACCACATTTTGGATATGAGGGGACGTAAGGGGGAGGAGGAAGAGGAGGAAGAGGAAGGCACATCTCATCCCTGTCCCACCATACTCATTCTCGCACCCTTTCATACGCGTACTCACGAATGATGATGCAGACTAATGTAATGCTGCAGTCATTGGCTACGGACCATTGATAGAGTATTTTAATATAACTGACGCGTCCATACGACAGGTAGACCCCTTATTTTACATTGAATTCAGGAACTGAAAGGGCGCGATTGGACGGGGATAGAAACGTACCTAGGTTTGCCGCGTGGTGCTGTAGAATCTACTGTATAATCTACGGTATAATGTATCGCTATGTTTGCTCATTAGTATGAATGTAACGACCAGCCACACATCTTAGCAAGCTCCCATCCGCAAACCTTTTCTGATTGATTTTGTGGATTAACAAAGGGACGATCGTACACTAATGGAAAGCGTAGAGCGTTTCATGAGTTCAGGAGCGGGTGAGTACCGTCCGGAAGGTGTAAATTAATGGATCTTGAAGTTGGACTGTCCTTACACTTGACATTGAAGTGCATGTTAAATTTACGTGATTCGAAGCGACGCATTATGATAGAAATAAGAATTTTGAGTTTTTTGTTGTTGTTGTTGTTGTTATTGTTGTTGTTATTGTTACTTGTGAAACAAAACAATACGATATAAATGAGATCAATTTTTACGTTTACATATTAATGCTCACATATATTATTATACTTATATCAACACAAGGAGCTTATATTTAGCTGTATAAACACGTCCTTTTACGGTTATTTTGAGGGCGGAACAGGCCTGTAAGCAATGCAGACAGACTAATATTGGGGGTACCATGCATAGAGAGAGAGAGAGAGAGAGAGAAAGAGAGAGAGAAAAGAAGTGCACATGTTCGTTTAGTCGCATCCAGAACGATCGTGAGCTAGTTTAAGATCAGGAAGATGCTGAACGCACCCTGACTTGTGCGTGCTGGCGTGCCCTTTGACGCTGTAGCGCATATATCCACACGTTCGCATATATACATGACGTTCGCATATATACATGACGTTCTGACATGAAAACGAAAGAGAAAGCGACTGAATGGGCGCGTGTCTTGACGCCTATGCTCAACTCAACGGCCTGTCGCGGTCAGGCGAGCTCTTTATCACCACCATACCTTATTATCTTAAAGGTGACAATGATATGTTTTTTTTTTTTTTCTCTTTCTCTTTCTCTCTTTTTAGGGCTTTCACAATCGGTTGAAAGTGGTAGGCACATGATTGTCCCAAGGTGAAAGGCGATCAAAATTAACTAACAAACTTTACGTGTAATCTCTTGAAGTTTGTTTTAATATTACGCAAAGTTAAGTCCCGACATCATAAATTACTACTCTTTGTTATGAATAAATGACAGTCCATAAAACCAATGTTAAATATGTTTTTTTTTTTAAAAAAATATCATTATTCATGATAAAATTAGTTATGACATATCATAAAATAAAATAAAATCGAACAAAAAATCGAATCGGGTCGGGTCAGGTCGAGTGGACGGTCGCGAGGCGGCGGAACGTGCGCCGAACATTAAGTATTTTGGGCCATCACCTCTCATGCTGCTCGATTGTATGCGTTCATGTGCTCGTGACGCCCCCTGTCGTCTGCAATGGCTGGGCAGGGAGGGGTGAGAACTGGTGCCGCTTCGCTCGCATTGCTTCGGTGGGATGCGATCCGTACTGTTGTCTCTTCTGGTGCGCGCGATCTATAGTATCTATAGCGGATTTGAATCAACTTTAAACGCGTCGTCCACAACACCCAAAGCCAAGATATCAGTGTAATGTGTTGGGATCGGCACAGTGAATCTTTTGCGACATATTTGTTTACTTTATCATTTTACAAAAAAAAAAATTGATCATATTGTCATATAAAAATCATAAATTAATTATAAGGAATCTTGTTCTGGCTCGATAGTTCAGAACAAATTATTCTCCTTGATCCAGTTTACGGTTTCATTTTCGATACAATCAGAACCCATCGTCCCACGACAACACGGCAATTTACTGTATTTGCAAAATTTTTTAGCGGCGATAGAAGCACTTGAGTAGCCCGTTTGATAGCCTACGAAACGAATGACGTGGACAAACGTGTGCCGCTCCTTGCATCCGCCATCTTCACGTACTTGCGCAGCGCGTGCGGAGGTAAAGCATACGCATGATCCCGTCACCGACGCATCTGCAATCGCTTGTTGGATTGGATTAGTGATGGTCGCAACCCAGAGTCATCAGCGTCTTGCAAATAAGAGACCACGTTTCTGTTTTGCAAGTGATTATGATGATTTTTAAATACTATAATTTATTAGTGACATTTTATGATATTTATACACTTTGGTCATAATTTGATAGGCATTTAGACCCTAATAGTGAGACTTTCTAACCTAGCAGTGTTATCTACTATTATAATCCATGTCAACTGCCTATTTAGTGCAGACGCAACCTTCCGTCAAGGGAACGCGTGCAATGAGGCCACTGCGTGTATCCTCAATGCCTCCGCGCCATTCGTTGGGGAGGCCACGCGACGCCCTGCTCTAGTGACGAATTCAGTCGATCAACACGCGGACCAACACGCGAGGAAAGATCCTTTCACTACCCAGTATCACATGCATAACACCGTTTTGTATCGACGGACGCGTAGCGGGTCGCGTGCGAAGTGGACACCTCTCTAGTCTTTGGAGGGCGGCGAAGAATAGAAGGAAAATGCATGAAGATCCCGCGCGAGCACCCACTGCGCGAGTCGACCCTCTGACTGGTGGGAACACAGTGAAGCAATGACAAGCAGGTTATACACACGCGCTTTAACCTACAAGAGTGTCTTGCAAAGACAGCGCACTACATTATGATGGCGATCTTGAAAAGCCGCTCATAGAGGTAATTAGTTGCTTTCAAGTCAAAGCACCGTGATTTGGATACGGTTTTAAAACACCACCTTGTTTTGATGTGACTCACATTGCGATTCATAGGTAATAAAAACCACGTGTTTCATCAAGGACGGTGGTTTTTTGAAGGGTTGACGTCGATGCTGGTGGTTTTTGAAGGGTTGACATCAATATTGGTGGTTTTTGACGGGTTGACGTCGACAATGGTGGCGTTTGGTGACGCGACTGCGCAAGCGCGTCCGTCCACCATCCACACTCGCAGTCGCCATCCACATCACAAACCGCACCGGACGCTCCGCATCCCGTCCGTGCGCGTCTTCATCCTCATCCTCAGCCGCACCATGTCGGCCGCTGCGGACACGCCGCAGTGGCCCTCGCTGGACGCGAAGCTGTCGCGCGCGCTGGAAAAGCGGCGCGCGGTGGGGACATTGCGCTCGCTGCCAACGGCGCCGTCGCCGTCCGACCAGCCCGCGGGGCTCGTCGACTTCTACTCCAACGACTACCTGGGCTTCGCGCAGTCTGCGCAGCTGCGGACGCTCGTAGATGCCACGCGGCGCCGGTTTGAGGACCCGCAGGGCCGCGACGCGCACGCGGGGGCCCCGCTGGGTGCTACGGGCTCGCGACTCATCTCGGGCAACTCGGCACTGGCCATGCGCGTGGAGCGCAAGCTGGCGGCCTTCTACGGCAGCGAGGCCGCGCTGGTGTTCACGTCGGGCTTCGCGGCCAACCTGGGTGTGCTGTCCAGCCTGCCGCTCGCGGACGACTTCGTGCTGTATGACGAGCTGGTGCACAACTCGTGCCATGAGGGGATGCGGCTGAGCCGCGCGTTCGGTCGCGGCGGGGGGCGGGCCGGGGGCCGCGTCGTCCCCTTCGCGCACAACGACATGGCCGACCTCGAGCGCAAACTGCAGCGCGTCCGGGAAAGCATCGTGGACGGTGCGCACGGCTCGCACATCTTCGTGGTGGTCGAGTCGCTGTACTCCATGGACGGGGACACGGCCCCCATCGCGGATCTGTTGCGCTTGTGCGACCGGTACGGCGCGTCCGCCATCGTGGACGAAGCGCACAGCACGGGCGTCTACGGGTCGCACGGCTCGGGCCTGACGGCCGCGGCACTCGCGGACGCGCCGCACCTCTCGCGGGTGCTCGCGTGCTGCGTGTACACGTTCGGGAAGGCTATGGGCGCCCACGGCGCGGTCGTGTGCGGTTCGCAGGTGCTGGTGGACTATCTGGTCAACTACGCGCGGTCCTTCGTCTACACAACGGCGCCGCCGTTCGACCAGCTCGTGACCATCGCGGCCGTCCACGAGTTCTGCGTCAGCAGCGAGGCCGAGGCCGCGCGGCGGAATTTGTCCGCGCGGATCCGGTACTTCAAGCGCGCAGTGCGGGCGAACAAGCGGATCCCCAGGGCCGCGCTACTGGACAGCGACTCACCCATCCAGGGCGTCGTGTTCGCCGGCAACCGCGAGGTGTTGCGCGCCGCCAAGGAGCTGGACGCGCGCGGGGTCCACGTGGTGCCCATCCGATCCCCCACCGTCCCGCGCGGCGCCGAGCGGCTGCGGATCGTGCTGCACGCGCACAACTCGGAGCAAGAGATCGACCGGCTCGTGGCCGCGCTCGCCGACACCTTCGCGGCCGCGGCCGCGGCCGCGGCGGCTGCGAACAAACCGGCGGATGACGGACCGCCCGCGCTAGTGTCCAAGCTATAGACCAACCCAGAGCACAACAACCTGCAGGGCGTGTCATTACGAACCATCAAGACTCACATTGTCATACTCGGCGTCGACGCTCTTCTATCCACACTTGCATGCCTTCATCTTAAGGTCCTTGGAGTCCGTCGTCTTGGCGCTCCGCTACACGGCGTTGTCTAACCGCGCGGCGCCAGCGCGCAGCGTGACGCCGGCGTCCATGCCCGAGGCGCCGCCGTCCTCCCGCGCGAGCGCGGCCTTGGCCATGGCGCGCTGCAGCAGGCGCGCGCAGCCGACGTTGCCGCCGGCCTCGGCGACCGCGAGCGGCGCGTGCCGGTCCACGTCCTCGCGGAACGGGTCGGCGTGGTGATCCAGCAGCAGCTTGACGCTCAGCGCGTGCCCGCCCAGCGCTGCCAGGTGCAGCGGCGTCACGCAGCGCTCGTCCTGTACGTTCGGGTCCGCGCCCGTCGCCAGCAGCAGCCTGCGCATCCAGAGACGACGCCGTCAGTAAGTCGCTGTCTATAGGACGGAGAGAGAAGAAGGAGACACACCGGACGCATTCATTGTGGCCGCCGCGCGCGGCGTAGTGCAGCGCCGTGAGGTTCTCGCTGCTGCGCGCGTCCAGGTCGCGACCCGAGGAGCCGACCCAGCGCTTGATGACGCGCGCGTTGCCCGACTCGGCTGCCGCCTGCGCGAACCCTGGCAGCGCACCCAGCAATGCTGAGCCGTCATCTGTTTATCGTAGCACCTCTCCACAGGTTAATGGACGTGTACAAGCTCGTTCTCGTCATTTAGAGGCAGGAGGACGCACGGATCTTGCCGTCGCCCTTGTCGAAGGACGCGCGCTTGGAGCGCAGCATCTTGCGCGCCATGTGCTGCAGCTTGTCGCGCTGGTAGGAGGACGCGGCCACCACCATGATGAGCAGCAAGACGCCGATGATGCCGATGCCCACGGCCAGCGGGTGCAGCCGCGGCGCCTCGGTCGCCACGGGCGGCGCGTGCGCCCAGCCGCCGTTCATCGTCCCGTCGGCCTCTTGGAGTTTGTATCGGCGGCTTGAAAATGACAAGTTGACGCGTGGAAAGCGATCCGAAAGGTTATCTATGTAAAATATGGATAGTTTTCTGTGTATATATGTAAACTTAAAATAATGCTCAGATACCAACGTTTATAGTAAATACAGGTAAATAGTTGAGCTATATTCATAATTATTAAGCCTCGCAACTGTCGAGACACCATTTTGAACGCGGCAAATGGACGCGAACGACTTGTACGCGGGGCTGGAGGTGCCGCCGGCGCGGGCGGCCGCCAAGCGTCAGAGCAGTGAAGCGAGCAACAGAGAAGAAGCTGCGTCTTCGCGTCCCGTAGAGGATGCGGCGGTGTCGAACGAGGAGGCGGCGCAGCGGCCGGCGAAGCGCCAGCGCGTGGTGGAGCTGCCCGAGACGGTGGACAAGCTCAAGCGCTACATGGTACGAGTGCGCGCTTTCGGTTGGATTGTTGGTCCTTGACGTGAACGTAGGTGATTATAACGGAACCCGTCTGTGTTTTCTGTTACCGATGCTTGTAGCTGGTGGACAAGAAGTTTGCCAAGGCGAGTGCGCTGTTCACGCAGTTGATCAACGAGAAGTTGAGCGCCGACACGAAGGAGCTGTTCCTGGCCGCCCTGGCGGAGATGATTGACACAAAGGGCAGTCAGTGGAGCGGGCGGCAAGAGTTCGCCGCGCTCATCAAGGTGATTCTGTCCAAGAAGGCTGTGCTACTCGACAGCAAAGACAGCAAGGATGACATCAACACGCTGCTGGATCGGTGGGAGTTCCTCGCTGTCACACACGCGCAGCTCTTCACCGACGACACATATCAGTTCGTCAAGGCTGCCAAGGAGGTGAAGCTGAGGCTCGAGCGTACGCTGGCCTCGCAATCGGATAGTGGCGCGGACGACGACGACAATACCTCTGCTCTCCAGAAGACGCTGCACTCGGAGTTCATGCCGCCGCTGCGCACCATCCACGGCAAGCTCAACGTCGCGTGGGCATCGAGTATGGTCGAGACGGTCCTGGCCGTCTGCACGCGCCACCGCTTGACATTCAGCGCCGCCGATCGCGAGACGGTGGACGCCTGGACCAAGTCGGTGCGCGATCGCCGCAATGCGCCCGCCGTCGCACGCTCCGCCAGCTCGGACGCGCGCCGCAACATCGTGGCCATCGACGCCAGCAACGCGTCCCAGGCCAAGGTCAAGGTCGGCCGCTCCAACCACCCGCTCTTCAACAAGGGCTAATATCTGCACCAAAATTCAAAACCTCCATAACGACATCATTCGTTTAGATAAGTGCAATATAATTCACTGAATGTATCTATAAATACTGTACAATATGGTATTTAACTAAACCAATATTTCAAAATTACAATAAGGCAATTCCGACCTGTTCGTGCTGAATCGCCCATGTTGATGATATAATACCGGTAAACCGGTATAGCGCCGATGAATACCGGTTCTTAGCTGTGAGGGCCGCAAAACGGTGGTCACTTTTGTCTGGCCGCAGCGCATTCCCCGCATCCAACAAGCGCCCCCAGCCCACCGCTCGCCGGCCGACCGCAGGACAAGATGCAGGCGTTCCGGGCGCTGCAGCAGACGCGCGGCTTCGCGTCGTCCGCGGCCAAGAAGAACCTGACGTGGCGGCAGAAGGCCAAGCTGGAGGCGGCTCGCCGCAACCCGCAGCAGGCGCCGCGCCAGCCACCGCGTGAGAAGGTCAAGCGCCAGAACTTCCTGGTCGAGGCGCAGGACGACGGCAAGAAGTGGCGCGTGCTCAGCGCCGGCATCCTCGAGCGGCTGCCGGTCATCCAGCCGGACCTCAAGGATTGGGAGGAGGACATGGAGCTGCTGGACCACGAGATGGCGCTCCGCGCCAGCCAGCGCATCGAGGACGGATTCTGGTTCATGGAGCCCGGCGCCCGCCACATCACGCCCGAGGAGGCCCCGCTGCCCAACGCGCCCGAGGACCCCGAGGAGATCGTCGGCGCCGGCTTTCACTTGGCTCCGCGCGAGACTGAGGACGGTGCGTCCACGCTGTCTCCGTACTAAGCGTTATATAAGCGATACCGACTGACACTTGACGTTGATGCAGACGCGACCAACAACCGCAAATCGCTCAACCGCGCGCTCAAGGGCCGCCTGTTCCTGCTGGTCAAGAGCGCCACGGATGACGGCAAGTTCGAGTGGTTCTTCCCGGTCGGCGAGAAGCGCGCGGACGAGAAGATGCGCGACGCCGCGCTGCGCCATGTCGGCGAGGTCTGCGGCGGCGATGAGGCCGTCCAGCTCTACCCCCTGGGCTTCGCGCCCATCGGCTACGTCAAGTACCTGCACGAGGACAAGGCGGCCAGCGGCGGCTTTGACGGCACCAAGGTGTTCTTCTACAAGTCGCAGCTCGTGGCGGGCGACGTCGCCCTGTCCGAAGGCAGCAGCAAGCCCAGCGACTATCTGTGGGTCACGCGCGAGGAGCTCGGCGAGTACCTGGACGCCGACATCGCCGACTACGTCAAGAAGATCGTGCCCTCGTAGACGACGTGCGTCTCTTTCTCTCTCGAGCCATGGGCATGCGAGAGGAGCAGGCAGTAGAGCAGGCAGGCAACGAAGGATAATCAGAGAGAACGACATGCCTTGTGTACGAACAACGAGCGAGCGTTGACGTCGGATTGGGGACAAGTGGACAGACCCTCGTCGACCATGGACCGCAGCAAATGGCCTTGAACGTGGGTGGAAAAGCGCTCTGGATGTCAGGTCGGCGATACTTTATTTCTGTTTTTGCTTTATGGTTGACGCTAATGTACATGCTGGTCTACCCGGTTGGAGTGGTGGATGTCTCGATGGAAAATGGAGAGCGCATCGGAGATGACGCACTGCTGCTGAAGATGGTGGTGGCTGCGACTGGTGCGCATGCTGGCAACGATCAACCGCAGCGTCGTCGTCTCTGCGTCGTTGCCATGGATGATGATGACCCGTTGGTCGCTCGACTCGACTCGTTCTCGGCGTGAAAAGACGCGGCTCGGCACTCGTTTATATATTTCACGCTGCTAAAGCTGCCAGCCATCGATCTCCGCTACACCCCCGCGTTGTTCGGCAGCGAGTTACGCTGGCCGAGCGACGAGCGGCGTAGACGGATGCTGCGCGCCTTCTGTTTGCGCTCCTGCACCTCGACCGAGATGCTGAGGCGCGGAGCCGCGAAACGATGCAGGCTCACGTAGCTGTTGGCGATCGACGAGTTGAGCGCCACGAGGTCGGGCGGAGTGCCGACAAACTCGTTCAGCAGCCGGCTTCGACGTGCGCCCGGGTGCTGTTGTGCCGCCATGAGCATCGCGTGGAAGTACTTGGCTCGGCGCTCGAGCAGTGGCACGCTGTCAAACTGCAGGTAGGACCACAGCCCTCCCTTGTCAGGCAAGGGCGGCAGCGTCACCTCTTCGTCATTAGCTGGAGCCTCCGCACTGGAGAAACGAAGACCAACGAACGGCGTCCGGGAGTCATCGCCGTCGTTGGCGGCGTCGTCGTCGTTACTGCGGTGATGGTAGCCCATTGAAGAGATGGACGACAGACGTGTCGTCGACACCGGCATGATCTGTGAGAGCGCCTGGTGCAGCTCGCGGAACTCAGAGTACCGCCGACGCACTTTGTAGGCGGAGAGAGGGCCGTACGCGTTCGAGCGCACGATCACTTCATAGTAGACGATGCCGTCAGCGTCACGGCTGTAACCCGTCACGGAGGCTACGCGGTAGTCCATGAAGTTCTCGTCCTCGTCGCCTTCGTCATTAGAGTCCGCGACGTCATCCTGCTCATTGTTGTCCTCTTCCACGTCCTCCTCTTCTGGGTCATGACGACCACTGATGCGGTCGGAGTTGCTCTGGCGATGGCGGCGGCGAGCGACGTCACTGGTCTTCCACTTGCTCTTGGTCGGCGCGGCAGCGTCTTCTTGTCTATGCTGGTCTTCGTATTCATACAAACTGTTTCTATCAGAGCCGCTGAACGCATATACCGTCGACACCGCACTCCATCGGAACTGCCGCATCTCCTCCGCTTCCGGTTCGGGCATGGAATGCCTTCGACCTGGCGACCCTTCCATGCTCCCGCTTGCACTGCTTTTGGCACTGCAGCTGTTGCTGCTGCTGTTGCTTCTGGTGACCAGCAACGCGCGATTATCTTGGAAAGCAGCTTCTGCGCTGATACTGCTCGAGCGGTCTTCAATCAACGACCCACCACGGGAGCGTCGGTCCGTGAGTGAGTGGCGCGACTGGAACGCCGTGCGCGAGAGCTTGCGCCGCGGGTATCCAAGTTCTTCCTGGAGGAGGCTGAGTGAGAACTCGTCTGACATGGCGCGGCGGCTGAACCGCGCTCGCTGCTGTCGGCGTAGTGCTTGATCCTCGTTCTCATCTTCATCGGGTTCAACCTCGCCACGTTCGCCGGACGTAGCTGACGAAATGGCGGGGACAGAAACCGGAGCTGTCGGAAACGAGACTGGGAGCAGCGATCCCACGTCAAAATTGCTCGTGTCGCGCGTCGGCGTCCTGGTTGAGACGGAAACGTGCGCGTTCGTAAATACCGTGAACGACTGCGAGCGCGCGACGCTCACGGGCGCCAACACGTCGTCATTCTCTTGCAGCTTTTGCTCGGTCTGTACGGCGTCTTGTGCCGCCGTCTGGATGGTATTCCTCACCATCACTGGCGCTTTGATACTCTCACTGCTGCTGGACGTGCTCAGACTTGTGCTCGGCGTGACGCTGCCGCTCTTTGGTTTCTCTTCCACTCGCCACGATCCGCTCTCGTCATTATCTCCCTCGCTCTTGTTGTGTTCGTCTTCTCCGTCTTGACTCGCGCGCCGTGGGGATCGCACGACGGCGGGGACGCGCTTCCGTCCGCTCGTTGGCGCCGCCACACCGGAACCTGGGACGGGGGCATCGTCGGAGCCGTTGCGCGCGTCCAGCGTCCTGCTCGTCGCGGCCTCGGACATCCGTCGCCTCCTGCTCTTCTTGGTGGCCGTCGGTTGCTTTGCCGGAGGGAAAATGCGATAGTAAAACTAAATCGGAAACGGACTGGCTGAAGGCGCCGTGAAGCCTCCAGGCGTCGGTCGGCCGCCCTTTCTTCTGATTTGCCGACGGCGGTTTCGGTTGCAAAACAGGCGGAACGGTCGAAGAAGCGACTGGACGCGGCAGGACTGGGCGGTGGTATGGAACTATCAGTACACTGTACGAATAATGCCGCGGATAGTTGCCAGGCGCGGCTGGAGGTCGCCTTGAGAGCGCAAAAGCGGAAATGCCAGAAGAAAAATCACGCAGGGAGCGCAGGAAGCATGGAGAACGAAAAAGGTTAAACGAGGTCGCCGATTTCGAACAGTCGCAAAAAACGCCGCAAAAAACCTGCAAAAATACGAGCCAACGACTCAGGACAGTATGGGAAAATGCGGGTGTATCCATCTCTCGCCTCCTCTCTCCCAGGCTAAAAGAAGCGTCCCATTTCGGCATTTTTCGCCCCCCAATTCGAGCTAAATCGGACTTGGCGTTTGTATGCGGGGCGACGCGTCAGGTGCCCATCATGCTGGGAACTGCAAGCGGGCAGCTGCCAAGATTTCAGCCCGCGGCGTGGAAAAGACTCTGCCTGCACTTTGTTCTCGTAAACCAGACGGGAGAGAGCAGTAGTGGAGAGCCAAGCAACCGCAAAGCAGCCGTTCAATATGAGGCCGATCTTTTACTTTTCGCGCTCTCTGTATGCTTCAGACTTACCGTACGGTTGTTTAAATTCATGTGGCGCCTTATGGCATCTTGCGGTTGTTTTTAGTTCTTTGATGGCCGCAGGTGTGAAGGAGTTGACACATTCATCAACGCGTGCCATGCGCTGCTCGTCGCCTGGTGCGGTACCAAGTTCATGCACATTATCAGTCCATGTCCATGCTTCGTCAGCAGTTGAGTGCATGCTGCTTCCATGTGGTTTGTAATTCAAAACGGATAGCTCAAGCGCCTGAGCTGGTTCTCGCAACAGCCATTCGCGTTCTTCATTGAAGACTCACATCTGTCCAACTGCATGCTGCTCAAAGCACCACGCAATGATATGAAGAAGACTAAAGATACAGCCAAGTGCACCTGCTGGCGGTCGGTATCTGCGCCCATGCACCTGGATCTCTCGCGCCGCCACTTTGGTCGCTTCGGTTGATATCCACGTCACGTTGCTGCGGCTTGGTTTTCTAATGTTCGGATCAAGCCCCACGAGGCTTTGGCAAAATTCCGACTCCACGTTGAACTTGCTTGCGGCTTCATGGGAATCAACGACCATCATGAAAAACTCTGGCGTGTCGATCGACCGGATCGAACACGCACGTATCGAAACGTCGGAAGAAGCTGTTGTCGCCGCCGTTCGTTAGTGGGTGTGCGCCGCTTCGAGGAACGCGGCAGCCCCTCCCACCGCCAGCTCGCCTGTCGACTCCCTCGTCTGCCGGTGCAAATCGGAGGGGCGCATGCTGGTTGTTGCTCGAGTCTGCAGTGTGTTGAGTGTATTGATAATTGTTCGAAACAACGATGATCGGTATTAGGTAGCACGGGGAGTACTACGCTTTGGAAATGTACCCATTCGCCGTTGCAACACGCGACCTTTTAGGATCGCGGTGTTTTATAGTACCAGGTTCGATTGTCTTGGTTCTTCCGACATGTATCTTGATCGTGATTGTTGTTGGTCTAAAACCTTCCTCTGATCGAATGACAAGTGAAAGCTGCAGCTGCAGTTCTTATCGAGGCTCGACGCCGCTGCGCAAGAGCCTCGAGAGTCCTTGACGTCACTAGAAAATGCAAGTTGCCTGACGAGAACTGCATTATGTTGCTGCTACAGTAGATCCTCTATTTCCAGCCACCACAGTACTAATAAAAAATGCCAGGCCATCAATGATTGAGTGAAAGTTAACAACATATTTGTACCACTTCTCTGTCACGTTTTGTATAATTTGTTCTAGGTTATATGAAAGAAGTGGGGGCTGGAAACGGAGGATAGACTGTAAAACCTGCTTGAAGAAAGGCGCCAAGATCACCAACGTTTCACGGCGAATTTTTGAAATGCCCGACCAGGCAAGGTACAGTACTGTTGGGGTGAAAATCCAACGCGCACGCCCAAAATTCGATCTCTGCTCGCACCAACGCGTACATATTCGTCCTGTGCAGCACTCGCGAGTGCGAGAGTGCGAGGCTTGGTAGCGCGAAAGAAATGCCGTCGAACTCGTCACGTTTCAACATAGAAAAGTATCGACAAAGCAGTGTTTCGCATCCATCTCGAATGAACTGCTCCGCTCTTGCAACTTTTCATAAAAATGAACAGCTATTTACTAAATTACTCCAGTTAGATTTCGATAAATGAAAATAGATAATGCATTTAATTTCATATATTGTAACCAGAATAAATTACGAAGCGTAGTATAATAAGTAAATTTATTGCTCAAAACCACTTTATCTATAAATTCGTCGGTCCGGCGGCTTGGTTAGGTTCGTTTTGTGGGTCCAGAGGTGCCCACCAATTCACAAAAGACAAAAATTCAAAGGGAGAGATTTCACTGAAAATTTGTATACCTGTCGGGTGAATTCAGGAATTCAACAGAAAAAGTGGAATTTGTGGGCTAGCGAGGCCACCTTTTGGTCTACTAACAAATCAGGTACGGTTCAAGTTTTAATGTTTTGTTTTTTGTTTTTTGTTTTTGTTTTTTCCAGCTACTGTACCTCAGCGGAGGAGCACGGCGCCAGTTTTGAAGCAGACTGCTTGAACTGGCGCACGCAAGACAACGGTTTTGTATGCTGCGCGGGAGGTAGATACACTGAGATTCGCGATGTATTAACAGTTACCGTAGTAGATAGTATGTACGTGCACTTGTATAAGAACACTTCGCTCCGCTCTTGCTGCATGTAATTCAAAGCCAATAGATATATATGCGTGACAACGTACCGTGACCAGCACTCCAATGGCGCCGCCGAGAAGGGTGTGTGGCGCCCAGTTGACAGTGTGCAGGGTGGCCAGGGTTTTCAAATCGCGAGCATCCGATCGAGGGTCGTGTGGACATGAACGACAGTCCGTGGTTCAGTACAGAGTTCTGCGACTAGTAGGTATCTATGAACATAGGGCGCGTCACCAGACGGATCATGCGACAAAGCTCACAGGTGTGGAAGGCACTGGCACGCTGCTGGTCGCGGCCCGTACAAAAAGTACCCGGCGCCCAGGGAGGAGGGGGGGGGAGCTGGCGCCGAGGGCGCCAAGGCGCTTTGCAAGCTCACCTCGTCGAGACATCGAAAGTCCAGCCACTCTGGACTCTGTTGATGCATCGGTTCGCGCCACGTCATGGCGGTCCCTCGAGCCCCCCCGAGTTGCACTCGGGGCATGTTGAAGCGCGTTGCTGTGTTAAAATGTTGTGTTGAATTGGTGATGGACGAGTTAACATGCTGCGTCCAGAAGAAACGGTCCCATTCGGCGATTTTTTTTTTTTTGGCCAATCCGATTGTAGTGGGGCCGGCGACCCACAAAAGCCTGTGAATTCTCTTCATCCTTCCCTCAAAAACCACTTGTTTTAACTAGAAAACCACCAACCACTCGAACTGCACCACACCACACCACTCCCTGCTGCACGTGCCAAAAGCAACAGCTTCACCATGGACACTGTGCCGTTGCTCGTCACCGGCGATGACAACGATGCCTCCGCCGCCTCTGCTGCTCCGACGCTGACGGTCGCTCCTGCTGCGCCATCGCCATCGCCTCCGCCCCGTCCCGCCCGGCGCCGCGGCCACCGCGCACAGTCGGGGGTCTGGCGCTTCCTCACGGCCGACGCGAACCCGCACCACGCCATCTCGAGCCAATGCATGCACTGCCAGCACGTGGTGCCGCATCACCGCAAGAACGAGAAGGCGCGCGCGCATCTCAAGCGCTGCGCGGTGTTCCGCAAGAAGATGGCCGAGCTGCCGCCCGAGGAGCGGCCCGCATGGGTCGACCTCACCGCCCGGGTACGTGGCGGAGGCAACCACTACGCGACTAGACTGACTTCATCCCACGCGTCGACGCACAGCGCGAGCAGCGTGCTCCCACTCACGCCCTCGCCGGTCACGATGGACGCGAGCAGTCTGGGCACTGTCGTGTCGGACGTGGAGATGCTGGATGAATCGCTCATAACGTCAATCCAGCCGACGCCAGCGAGTGCGACGGCGAACGACGGGGATGGGAGCGCTCATGATGGACACGCCGGCCAAGCGGATCAAGACCAGCATGAAGGAAGTGGGCATCACCAGCTTGCAGAACAAACAACTCTCGTTATTGACCACAACGACATGCGCGGTGACACCGCTACTTTTCATAGTGGCATGGGCATCCAGAGTGTTCAAGATGCAGTGGCCATGCACGCGTACATGACGGGCGTTTCCATCGAGAGCTTGGCTGAAGCGAACCTCGTGACGGCGTTCCGGCTTGCTAACAGCACCGTTGTTCTGCCGGCACCAGATAAAATCTGTGGGATTCTGTTGGATCGCGCGTACCAGCGTGTTCGCGAAAAAGTGGACGCAGACATGCGGCTGTCGGAGTATAACGCTATCTCGTCAAACGGCTGGTGGACTGACGATAACCGGCGCTACAGTGAACGACCGAAGTTGGCATCAACGGCAATGCGCGAGGCCAAGTACATGGCTGCGAACGAGGTGCAGACGTTCTACATGGGCGCGTCTCACGCGTCAGAAGCCGAGTGGCAAGACCCAGAGTTCCTGTCGAGCGAGGTCGTCCGAATAATGGAGCACTGCCTCCAACGGATATCCGGTAAGTCCATCATTCATTCGTGCGATGGCAATGATGCCATGTGTTGGGCTGTATCTCTGATGGCTGGTGCGTTTTCACATTTTCAGGTGCCGTTACGGACTGCACCCCTGCGCACCAAGTCGCGTGGCAGAAGCTGAAAGCGATCTATCCCAGCAAGTTCTTCCAGGGCTGTGCGTCTCACGGGTTACGCCTGCTTATTCAAGACATATTCGCGTCGTCAGCCAGTGCTACCACGCCACCCTCCACCGCGGTGATGGCTACGAGTATCGACCTGAGTAGTGACGCAGTCGGCAGCATTGCCTCTTCTGATGCTGCTCCTGTTGTCGATAGTCCCAGCCCGCTCATGCGACTACAAGAGCTGGTCCAGAACTGCCGGCTTATCGTCGACTGCTTCAATCGAGAGAACGCACTTCGTGCGCAAATGCAACAGGCGATGGAGACCGAAGGGCAACACCTCGAGTTTCCACCAGAGGACCGGCAATGGGACAAACTTCAGGCGAGCTTCCGGTCAATCTTGTCAGCGGTTCCAGTGCTGCGGAAAGTCGTTAGCGATCCGTCTTTCGTCAACGATGCCCCGGTGTACTTTCGGTCGTTCCGCGCTCACGTCATGCAGGTTGTGCTCGATGCTGACTTCGTGGCGTTGCTCGAGAAGGCAGTCGCTCTTCTCGAGCCGCTGAGTGCGGCTCTGGCGCGCTTTGAGCAGCGGGATGTGCCGTGCTCGGAAGTGTTTGCGTGCTTTGCTAAGACGTTGCCGGACGCGTTTGGCAAGCTCGGACCGCTTCTTTCGGAAGACGAGCGAAGCCATTTGTTGTTGCTCAACCAGAAACGCTTCAACTCCATGTATGGCGATGGTCATGGCGTCGCCTACCTGCTGGACCCGCGCTACCTCGGCGACGGTTTGAGCATCGAAGTGCGCAAGAACATAGAGGATATCATCTACGCGTTCCCTGTTACCAGCGGCGACGGAGAGGCCATGGACGAGTCCATGCGAGAGGACGCGCAGTTGGAGATGGCGCAGCAGCTGACCGAGTTCATCATCGACGCCACGCGCGAGCGGACGAACCGGACCTTCCGCTTCTCGATGCTCGCGCGCAACAAGAAGTCGGTGCTGCAGTATTGGCTCACGGACGGCCAGCGATGGCCGCGGCTGCAGCGACTCGCGTGCCGCGTCTTCTGCCTGCCGTCGTCCACGCTCCGACTGGACCGCCATGCCGCGTCGCTAGCTGGGACAGGCCCCCATAGCTCTGCTGCCTCGACGGAGTCTGCAGCGAACACCACCGAAACGACGCGCATCGAGGACAAAATCCAGTTCATCCGGATAAATACGCTGCTCCTCGGGGACATCGGGCTCGGCGGCATCACTTGCTGATGGTCCACACAGTCTTCGACCACAACGCACATCCAATGTACCCAAGTGCGGCCCCGCATTGTGAGTGTCCCGTGGACATTATCCAGCATCAGCTGATGATAGATCATATCATACAGCAGAGAAGCACGACAAGGCGGACAGATCGATGGGTGGATGCATCCAACGGCCTTTGGGTGCCGTCGTACACTGTATGCACTTGTAGAGCTCTAACTCACAATGGAGTGTCGTACACATTGGCAATTTGGCATGAGCTTGCTCCGAGTATTGTGGGCGGTCCCAATGATTCCGTTCATCTTGGGTTGTGTATGGTGAGTTCGCCAATCAAAGGTATCCACATGAACGTCAAAATCCAGACCCCATGGTCTCAGCAGATCGTATCCATTCTACTTTTATTATTTAATATAAGAGATATTCGAGGTTCGTTTTCCTATAAACAAAAATGCTAACAGAGAGTATATCCAAAATGGAAGGTATGTATGCGAAATTTTCACACGGCGCATCTCCGTGACGTCAAGACGAACCAACTGGCCTCCGCACTCCAAAACTGCAGTTTTCGCCGTCATGCATCATCACTCGGCGTCACTCTTATCTCTCTACATCTCCGTGTCTGTGTGTCTCATTCGAGCAATCGCATCCAAGCACCGACGTCGAGCGAACAAGGAAGCGGATCCAGTAAAATGGTGAGGGCGCTGTGGTGGCTGAGCTGTGCGCTCCTGGCAGCCGTGGCCGCGGGCGAGACGCTGTGCTCGACCGCCCCCGTCACGTACCCCGGCGCGGAGGAGAGTTACCAGGACCTGCGGTTCGCGCTGGAGGCGATCCTGGACCGAGGCGTCGCGACGTGGCTCTCGGACCGCATCGTGAACGGCAACGCGACCGCCACGACTGAGCAGCTCGTGGCCTCGTGCGACGAGGACACCCGCCTGAGCGTCGTGCTATACGCGCTGCCCAACAAGGACTGCAGCGCCGGCTACTCGAACGGCAATGCGACCGTGGTGACCGGCGCCGACTACGTCGAGTTTGTGGAGAACATCGCAGGGATCATTGGCGAGCGCAAAGTGCTGTACGTGATCGAGCCCGACGCCGTGGGGCTGATCGTCGACGGCGGCTGCGCGATCGAGAGCGGGTACCAGAGCAACATAACAGCGGCCGTGGAGATCCTGTCCAAGAACCCGAACGCGGAGCTCTATATTGATGTCGGCTATTGGACTCTTGCCAGCAACGAATCCGCGGCGCGAGTGGCCGAGGTGATCAAGGAGATCGCGAAGAACGGAACCGTCAAGGGCATCACGCTGAACACGTCCAACTACCGGCCGACGAGTGAGCTCGTGGAGCTGTGCAGCAACTTCCAGGCGGCCATCAACTCGACCGACATGCACTGCATCCTTGACACAGCGCGCAACTTTGACGGGTACTTCAACAGCACGGAGATCGCCGAGACGACCGAGTGGTGCAACTCCCGAATTGGTGGTGTGGGCCACCCGCCCACTGACGACACCGGCTACAATAACATCGACTACTTCCTGTACATCAAGCCGCCCGGAGAGAGCGACGGGTACTGCACCAACCAGACGGACGACGCCATGCGCGGTCCGGAGGCTGGCACGTTCTTCTACGAGCACTTTGTCAAGCTCTGGAACCACGGGTACTTGACCAACACCGACGACTTCATCAAAATCTACGACGCGACCGAGAACACCAGCGGCGCGACCACCATGAAGGCCGCGAGGACGCTGGCGGTGGCGCTGCTGGGTACCGCGCTTGTCGCGCTCGTCTAACTCGAGAAA
Organism: Phytopythium sindhum; assembly: GCA_023334395.1. Classification (NCBI taxonomy): domain Eukaryota; phylum Oomycota; class Peronosporomycetes; order Pythiales; family Pythiaceae; genus Phytopythium; species Phytopythium sindhum. The sequence goes on from JAASGW010000212.1 coordinate 33,903, forward strand.
TGAGTACAAGCCTTGTCGATGAACCGACGACAGAGGCAAGAAGACTGTACGAATGGTAATCTATAAACACGAGAGCACTGGCATGCGTCCAGCCTATACAACACGGATAGAGTGGCCCAGACCATGGCAAGCACTGATCTCAGTGGAACCAGTGCATGCATTGGGACGACAGAGGCGCCATGGACGCAGCTCCATCTTCGTCATCGCGCCGTTCGCAGATATCCACATGAGTGCCTGTGGGTCACGAAGAAATGGCAGGTGTCAAATCGGGTGGACCATTCTCCACCGCTCATGCGTCCGAACAGCTCCAAGCAGGAGGTCACATGGGCCACATGGGCCACATGCTTTCAATGCTGAAGTAACGAATTGAGAAATAACTTGGATTTTGTATGAAAGGTGGGTGTTGCTTGAACGCAAGCGGCGCTATAACCGTTACTTCAGGTGCGAAACGATCGAGGGCGATATAAAAAGCAAGTCAATCAGTTTTGTTGAGGGGGTTGGAACAGGTGGGAAAGCTCGTGAGCCACGCAACGCATTGCCAATCATAAATGGAATGCGCGGCTGTCGTCGACTCGACGCGTGAACTGACCAAACGTGATTATATATGCCTTATTTCTCAATACATTTGCCCCAACTGCTTGCTCACATCTTGGCACCGACGTACCTAGGAGGACTTGTTGCGTGGCTCTACCCTAGTCGCCGATCCAACAGGCGTCAAAACAGCTGACGCGGAAGCAGCTCGCGATTCACTTGCCTTTTGTATCCGACGGTTTCGGTTGTGCAGGTCGTAACGTCTGTGCCCATCCGCCTAATCGGACGGCTGGACCGACTTTACATGTACGGGTCGGAAAGCCAGTTGAGGTGATGTCGCTTCCCGCAAGCCGCGCGGTCCCCCCGAGGCCTGACTGACAGCCCGCATAAGCGAAAAGGACGTCAAGCCGCCAACGCGCCACGAACTCCGGTTCGTACTCTTCGCAGGGAAAACGCCAAGCTTCTCCACCATGTTCCGCCGCCTCGCAGTCACCACGGCCGTCGCGTTGGCTGTCCTCTCCTCGGCGTCCGTCTCCGTAAAGGCGGACGGGTCTCTCGCCGGCTCGTACGCCGGCTCGCTGGCGGGCAACGCCGCTGACGTCTACGTGCCGTCGGATGAGGACATCGTCTTCCCCGTCGAGGACGCCTCGACTGCCTCGACGACGGAAGATGTTGCGGGCGAGGCCGAAACCGACCTCACCACGACGCCCGCGACCACCACCGCCACGCACACGAGCGACTGCGACCCGCAGTTCCCTGCCGAGGTGACCGACGCCCCTGCTGTCACGCCCGCGGCTACGACTGTTAAGGAGACGGAGGCCCCGACGCCCGCCCCCACGTCGGTCGACAACGAGGAGACGGAGGCTCCTGCTGCGACCCCTGCCGCTACGGAGACCAACGCCGCTGTTGCCACGACGGACGAGTACGAGAGCCTGAACGTTACCGCCGTGGAATACCGCCGTACACCGTCGGTGGCGATCACTTCGGCGTTGTCGGTGGAGTCTTCCTCGTCGGATGAAGGCGTGGAGCAAGCGAACACGCAGAGCGACAATGGCTCGAGCAGCGTGAGCACCGGCTCGGCCACTGTGATCGCTGTTGTTGCGGTTGCCGCTGTTGCCGTCGTCGGTGCGCTGATCGCGCGAAAGCGACGAAGCCGCGCGCGCAAGAACACGCTCACGACTCCCACCGAGGCGGTCGAGCTCAAGCCCACGCCTGCCAGCCGCAGCACCATCCTCTAAGCGTGGTAGCTTCTGTGCGGTTCGTTCCTAAAGGCTGTCGTCTGGGTGGTCTTGACCCTTCATGTGTGTTGCGTGCGCGTGTATGATTCCGCTCCAGGTTTATGTGAGGAGCGGGAATGGAGGCAGGAGACGCAATTCAGAGGACTCGGTTCCTTATAAATAAACGAACGACGTCGCCTCATGTGATAGCTCTTGTGTGCCACTCGTGCTCCCTCAGTTGTGCCCTGGTATCCATCGCGAACATCCTTACCACAGTCAAGACCTAGGTGTCTGAACCGAGTGCATATATCTGCAAAGCTCGACGCTCATCACGGAACGTGAGCGCCTGTCGGCTCATGAGCACGACAGCTTCGAGCTCAAATGTCGCGCGAACCATCATAGATCGGTCGCCACATCGAGTGGTCGGCGCCGAACCGTTCACAAGGTGGGTTCACTTCGACGCGAACGGATGCACAAGGACGTGGAAGCGGGTGCAATTGCAAGGACGAAGAGAGAGCGAGGTGCACCGTGCTACGCCTAATAGGCATAAGCCTTGCGTCTCTTCCTGGGAGCCACACACGCCTAGTGGTACAATACTCGCCCCAACTTGGGGCACCGCCGCACGCAAGCCGACCAGAAAGAGGGAAGTGCCCCAAGAAGATCGGCAGAAATACAGGTGCCATTTCCACGGACACTGGTGTCACAAATCAGCTTTGTAACGCGATCCTGTATGGGGTCCAGCGCCAGGTGTTCCAGGCGGCTATATTGCATTGTACCGATTACTTCCTCTGGGTGGGAATGATGGAAACACTCCATATGACAGGTGTGTAGGTTTAGTTTTAAAGGCCGAAAGCAAGTTCAATCGATTTTGAAAGGTATTAGGTCAAAGAGTGCGGATCGACGCTAGACTCTCAAAACTGCAAGACAGAGGCGCGATTCGCAGCTATGAGGAGCTGATTCGCGCGATGGTACAGTGCTGCGTCACATACCAAGACCCGAGACAGCTTGCCTACGTTTCGCAGCTTGTCCTTGGCCAAGTGCGGAAGCGTGTACGAGTTCCCGCCGTCCTCCTCAAGAGTGCACAGCATGCACGCCTGAAGCTTAAGGAACACGTCGTCCAGTGTCTGTTTGTCCATGTCCTTGTACGCGCTCTTCACCGCCGCGAGGAGCTTCTCGACGATGTAGATAGGGTGCTGATACTGTATGGCCTGGATCGACGCAAACAGACCGAGGTCCAGCACGTTGTAGTCCGGCGAGTTCGCCGGCTGGCAAATCAGTCGAATACACCAACCATCAGCCATGCCGGCTGTGAGAATATCAGGGTTTGACGCTGATACATGGGACTTCGCGTTGTCCTGCTGGATGAAAATGGATCGGTGGCGATCCTTCCGTGGCCACTTTTCCTTGATCGCCGGGATCACATACTTGAGAAGGTACTCTTTGCACACTTCTCGATTGACGCTCGCGATGTTGCGCGTACAAACCGTCCCTCGTGGCCGGTACTTGCTCGTGTGCTCAGCCTCATACTCCTCGCTGAAGGCCCAAGTGCCAAACTTACCATCCCAAGTGCAGTTGCAATGGGGATCAAATCTGTACCAAAATAAATTATTAGAGGTTCTTTCATTACCTTCCTTCGCCACATGTCCATACCTCGGCCGAGCGGCTGCTACCAGGAACATGGTCTTGGGGATGTAGTTCTTGCTGCGCGTCGCCTGCACTTGAGGTCGCTCGTCCTCAAACAAGAGGTACGAACGTTTGTTCTTGTCTGCGTTGAACCACTTTTCATCGATGTGCACCACGTTCTCCAAGGGTTCAAACTGCAGCGAGGAGTCGTCAGTGAGCGCCAGTGCCGTCTCAATGCGCGCCAGCTTTTGCTCCGGCGTCAGGAGTGGCTTGGTGCGCGATGAGGCGCGGTGCAGCGTACCCTCTTTGAGCAGCGAGCGTACGAGGTTCTACGAAACGCCTGCGGCCTCAGCCGCTTGGCGAGTGTTCTGGTGGTCGTCGAGTGGCAGCGCTCGCAGCTTTGCCACGACCTTCTCCCTGCTGACAGGCTTCCTGCTGGAGTTGAGCTTGATCCGACCCTCCCACTCGCCTCCGCTGATGCCGTTGGTAGCTGTAGCGTGGTAGCGCGCCCAGATTTTACTGACTGCAGGGGGCTTGCACCTCATCAACCGCGCGACTTCAGCCTGCGCTCCACGGCGCAGAACACCACCCTCGTGGCGAGCTAGGAGCTCATCGATGATGGAACGGCGTTGCTCAGACGCAAGGTTCGGCATGGTGCAGGGAGCTGGCCGCCCAGGTGCTTGGTTGAGTGATGGCGAAATCCTCGAAAATGAGAGGCCTGAGGTGTCAAACGTTTGGGGCTGTAACTTCATTTTGGTTGGGTCTATCTGAAAAAATAAGAATATTCACCAATAGCTGGCGCTAATCTCTTCAACTAAAGCCAATAAAATCTTGATTTGGTGAAGTACTCACTGTGATTCGCTAGAAATGGTGGCAATGTTTTCATCATTTCCACCCAGAGGAAGTAGTTCTCTGTCTCACGATAATATCCCCAAGTGGCATTTTTGGGCATAGAAAAAAGCCACTGCTCATTTCGAACCAAAACCGATATCAGACGCAAGCACAGATTTAGCTCGTTCTGATTGTATTTTTGGCGCCAAAATACGCCCACATGCGGCCCAAATACCAAGGGAAATATCTGGTCGGTTCTAGCGGAATCAAGGGTTTTGTCGCAACAAGATCAATTTTTAGCGATTTTATCCTGAGAAAATACATTGGCTTTGGACTATTGTTCGGAGTGTGAGTCATCGATTTTAGGCTAAAACCGCGTAGTTGTTGATTTATTGAGCTTGTTCTAGAGTGAGGGTTTTCTCTTGTTACATTGAACTTTTCAGTTAATTAATATTTAATGGGCAATTTTAGCCAATCCCAAAGAGCCATTAAAATAGATGTACGATTTAGTCAAGCAAAGGTAAGGAATAACCATTTATTTTTACAACGTTCGGAATCCTTCCAGGACGATTTCTTTATCTATGGGAAGGGCAAACGGCGATCGCGACGCTCGAAGGTGACTTTTACCCACTCGTGGGAGTTTGTAGTCGCTCTCTTCACCATTTGCGATCACACACTATAGCACCTTCTGTAGAGTCACAAAGCACTTGCCGATTGTTGCCTGCAGAAGGCTCCAATACGCTTTCTGCACAGCCGTCACCAACTCTTCCAAGTTATATGTGGGCTGGCGGTACTGTACACTCTGTATAGCATTAAGCAGACCTAAATCAAGAACATTCATGTCAGGTGAGCGTGCAGGCTGGCACGTTATCTCAATGGCCCACCAGCCCTGCTGCCCAGCATCCATAATGTCGCTGTTGTCGTCTTGGACATAAGACCCCGCGTTGTCCTGCTGGACCTTGATGTCGACCGATTTTCTTCCTAATTTCAGTAAAATTGAGGTTAGTAATTAGAAACGCTGAAATAGTACAAATAGCATCACAGTACCTGGCCACCGAGCGCGAACCGCCAGGAAGACCTTCGTCTTGAGCAGCTCGACGTAGACGGCGCGGATCATGTTGATGTTCTTCATCACCACTGTGCCAGTCGGACGGTTGGGAGAACTGCGCTTAGCTTGCGTGTACTCTACGATTGGCCAGATGTCGATCTTCCCGTCGAACCACTGCTTTCTCGATGAGTCATAGCGCGGACGAGCAACGGCGGCTATAAGCATGACCTTGCCGATGTAGCACCGGTTGGGAGAGGAGCGGTAGGGGACTTGCTCGTTGGCAGTGACGTAGTATTTTGTCGAGGCCTTGTAGAAATTGAACCATTTCTCGTCTACATGCACGGCGTCGTGCATGTGGTGCATGACGAACGACCTACAAGCTGAGAACACGGCATACAGTACCGTTAGAAGATAGCCAGAGTCAATGCTCATGCCCATGGTACGTACCCAGAGGCTTCTCTACATGTGCGAGGGCGAAAGCAAGCCGGCGCTTCTTGTGCTCGTCGGAGAGCATTGGTTTGACGCGGCTAATAGCCCTTCGAATCGTCTTCTTAGCCAAATGGCGCGCTCGGGTCGCCCGTGGGATCCCATTCGCCTCGGCTAGGGATCGAATGGCCTGGTGGAGGCACAAGGGGGCCGATTGAACGCGTTCAACCACCTCGAGTGGCGAAAGCTTGGTCGGAGTATGGGAGCGAGGCCTGCGCGACACAATAATACTTGCTGACCTCGCTCTCATACTCCAGATGCGGGAGATCGTCCACCGCGACAGGCTGAACCACTCGGCGGCAGTCTTAACCGTGGCATTCGGCAGCATCCCTCCCCCCCATCGACTTGGACGCGAGGAAGACGGCGACGGCGACACGCGTCTCGGGGCGGACGTCCTTTACGAGGGACTTTCGGGATATGACGATGTCTGCGGTAGATAGAAAAATGCAATCGCGTCGAATGCACAGCGCGCGAGCAGAGCAGGAAGGAATTTGGCATGAATGACTGTGATTTTTTTTACGTTACCAAGCGCGTAAATTTACCAGTTCGGGAGACTTCTAATTTTTACCATGTTTTTAGCCAATAGAATTCATTGTGTGGCTCACATAAAAAGCCTCATGGGGATATTATCGTGAGGCAGAGAAGTAAATCACACGGAGGCGTCGCTGGAGCACACACACCGCACACCACGGCGACCAGCTGGTGACCGTCGCACTCTTTCATTTTATACCACAAATCGCATGCGTTTGCACTTATATTAGATTCACACAAGTAGACTAAAATATTAAATATACAAAATTGAAATAAATTATAATGTATATATGTAGTATTAGGGGTTTAATCTGCTAGTGACGTGACTCCGTATAGAATGGGATGCTGGACGCGCGCCAGACGCGGGAAGTGCCTGCCACCAGATGGTCTCTGGCATACTGGATGCAAGAGCAAACGTCGGCTTCTTATGTGCTGGTCACTCGCTTCGCCATGACATGTCCATTCAGTTCGCCCCAGACTGAACTGTAGGGTACAGTATTCAACCACGCGAGTGCCCCGTCTGCCTCCTCTGTCCTATCCTTCCGAACAGCAGCAACCGTGTAAAGTACGGCGAAGCGTTTCATTTGGCTCGATTATACAGCTGTCACCTTCCCACGTTGCCCTTTTGATCCGCTCGCATTTTTGCTTTCGCGCTGCAGCACACAGGAGCAGTGCCGTCCTCGGAAGGCCGGCACCTCATCTAACTCATTGCAACATGCTGCGGTCTTTCAAGCGCGCGGTGCTGCAGGTCGCGGCGGCGGCGCTCGTGTTCTCGGGCGCTGTGCTCGCGGGCGACACTCTGTGCTCGATTCCGCCCACGACGTACACGGCGGCCAAGACGGCGTACCCGGCGTCGGCGTTCGCGCTTGAGGCCCTCGAGAGCTTCGGCATCGCCACGTGGTACTCGGACCGCACGGCGAACGGCGACTACGCGCAGACGGCGGCCGACCTCGTGGCCTCGTGCGCAGAAGACACGCGCCTGAGCGTCGTGATCTACGGCATCCCCAACAAGGACTGCGCCGCCGGCGAGTCGGCAGTCGGGTCCACCGTCACCAACACGGATGAGTACAAGGCCTTCCTGCAGACGCTGATCGACGCGGTCGGCTCGCGCAAGGTGCTGTACATCCTCGAGCCGGACGCTATCGGGCTGCTGGCCGACTCGACCAGCTGCGGGCAGCAGGCGGGGTACCTTGCGAACCTCCAGACCGCGATCGGTCTGCTCTCGCAGAACGAGAACGCGCAAATCTACCTGGACGTTGGCTACTGGACGCTTGAGTACTCCTCGACGGCGTCGACCGTCGCCGGGATCATCCAGCAGCTCGTGTCCTCGGGATCTAAGGTCAAGGGCATCTCCCTCAACACGTCCAACTACCAGTCGACCAGCCTGCTGTCGACGCTTTGCAGCAACTTCCAGTCCGCCATTGGCTCGACGGACCTTCACTGCATCTTTGACACGTCGCGCAACTACAACGGTGCGCCATCCTCGGACGAGTGGTGCAACGTGAAGACAGCGGGCGTCGGCGCTCTGCCCACGAGCGACACCGGCATGAGCAACGTCGACTACTTGCTCTGGGTCAAGCCTCCTGGAGACAGTGACGGCACATGCGCTGGCCGCACTTCGGACGCGATGATTGGACCTTCGGCTGGTGTATTCTCCGACGACGTCTTCCAGACCCACTGGAACCAAGGCATTCTAGTCAAGGAAATGGGCTACAACGCGATCGATGGCACGGTCTACCCGACATCGTCAACGTCGTCAGCTACCTCTTCGGCTTCGTCGGACACTGCTTCGTCGTCCTACACACCCACTGCGTCGTCAACGTCCTCTGGCTCGAGTGGGCAAAAGCAGAACAGCACCCCGGCTCCTTCGTCCGACAACGCTAGTCAAAACGAAACGTCAACCACCCAGAATGTCGATGCGTCGTCATATAACCAGGACTCCTCGATTGAAGGCGACGCAGACACGTCCAACTTTTCCCCTGGCACTGTCTCAACTTCAGGTGGCGAAACGACTACCGACGCCCCACTTGCGACCGCTTCTGCCCCATCGACCGCGTTTGACTCGACGGTGGACCAAACCTCCTCGTCGGAGGCTCAAGAGGCCAACACCCAATCTGCGGGTAACGGAGGAGTCGACACCGGCGTCATTGTTGTGATCGCTCTCGTCGCTGCCGCAGTCGTGGCGGTCGCTGCCATTGTCGGCGTCCGGATGCGCCAGCGCAAGCTGCTGGCTGAGGCCAAGACGCCCACCGACCCATACCCGCTGCCCGAATTCAGCTCGCGGCAGCTCGCCTCCGCGCGTGACTCCAACATTCTGTCCGCTCTGTAAGGCATCGTGCCTCGGGTCGTGTCCAATCCAGCCCCCCATGTAGTGTCTATGAGTGTCCATCCTCCAAGTATGTAGGGGGGACACGTCAAGCGTCGTTAGCCTCCTCGGGAAACCCCCATGCCGTCCATGTTATATCGCTGTCAATGCAATATTTAGATGTGCTTGCACCGTTCGCCTCCAACCTCCGTTTGACATCACGGTCGTCAAGACCACCAGGTATCCCCACAGAACGCGGACCATTTGCAGCACTAAACGACCGCCCAGCTTTGCCCAGCTGGGCGTCATAACCTGGTTCAAACAGTGCGCAGATGGTTCCTCAGCGACACGAGACACAGTGGGGCGCCGGTATGGTCGCCATGACCATACCAAGCGCAGCAGAAGATCAGCTGCGGAGAGGAAGCCACACACCCACCGCCATACGGTGCGAAGGCTGCGACCGGATAGATGCCGTTTGTCCCCAGCATGCTGTTCTACGCAGTGTAATACAGCGCGACGCTAGCTAGAGAGATTGATTATCGATCACAACCCAGCGCGCTGATGACCCCGTTGATCAGCACACGATTTGCAATCGGTCGACCGGACAAAGAGGCACTAGTGTCCGTGTTTCGCGGCCACCGGCGTCGTCAGTCGGTGATTTCATCGATCCAGAGGTTGAACGCGAGGGGTGCGCGCCTTCATGACGCGATTCGCGTGGCTCGGGCTGTGGGCCGTGAACCTCGTGGTGGATGGGGCGACGGCGCTGTCAAATCTGGAGGCGGCGCCCGCAGTCATCTCGCTGACGTCGTTGCGCGGACCGGAGGCGGTGGAACAGAAGCATGCGCGGTGGCTTTGCGACGGAGAGGCGGCAGGTAGTGCGGGAAGCGATTTCTCCAGCGGCAGCGGCAGTAACGACGACGGCAGCGAGACAATCGTGGTGCCGACGTGTGGTTCAAGCAGCGGGTCCTCCTCCTCCTCCTACAGTGCGACGATCGCGCTCATCAATAATCGATTGCTCGACAACATTGTCGACACGCTCGTGAGAGATGTGCTCGAGGCCGCGGCCGCTGAAGCAGAAGACCGAGACGTTCACTCGAGGACAAGCACTGACGCGGGGAGTTCTTCCGATGATTCCGCTTCCTCTTCGGGAGACGACGCGACGGTGACGACCCCTCCAGCGACAACAACACCAACTCTGTCGCCCACACAGAACGACAGCAGCTCGGACAAGGCGTTCAAGCTCCGAGTGATCCTCATCGGCGTCGCCGGCGCTTTGGTCGTGCTCATCATGGTGGTGTTCGTTGCCATCGCGTGGATACGGCACCCGAGCCGGCGCCAGCGGTCGACATCGGCGTCGATCGCGTCGCTCGTGCTCTCGCCGCTGGATCACTACAATGAGGCGCCGCTCAGCACGTTGAGTGCAAATAACAGCAACAGCTATGTTATACAGTGTGCGCCATAATTATCCGAATGAAATTGATTTCGCAATAGCTTCCCGAGAATTGCACTAAATTCGCTGCAAATTGCACCAATGAACGCAGCGAAAAACGAGGATTCGCTCCATAGTCTTTGTTTGTCAAGGCGAC
>JAASGW010000213.1:0-44031 GCA_023334395.1 Phytopythium sindhum
AAATGCCCATACACGGTGATCGTATAGGTTTGATTTGCAACATATCCAAACGGCGCCTCGAAATTCGCACTAGAAGCTAAGAAATCGTCGAAAATCTAAAATTTCAGGGGTGTGCGTATATTTGCTGCGCGCAGTGTATATCAAGCGTTGCATATTTGGGCAGATCACTGTACTACGCATGCATGGTTTACGCTAACGAGCCTTATTTCGCAAAAGGCAGCATTGCCGCAAGGCATGTTGAGAAGTGCGCAATGAGAGACGACAAATGGGAGATGTTCGTGCCGTTAGAAGGTCTGGTGTCCACCATTCGTCAAGAGTCAAACCGCAGTGGATAACTCGGTGAACCGTTGCGCGCACGAAGCTACACGGCGCACCGGTCCCGCTTTGGTTATATTACTGGTTGCAGTGATGGCTTCGTTTTCGTCTCTATCGTGATCGGTCAAAAATATTTGTCGAATACAAGCTCGTGTCGGATACATATTCGGTTTTACGGTAGTCTTCACTAGCCAGAGTGGTTCATCATAATCCCGTCGAACTTCGAGCGGCGCTTGGTCTACGGCTCGGTCCAGCCAACCAACCATCCTCGGCGACTGCTACCTCCGTCTCAAGGCTTCCGCAGCATCGGATGCAGACCTCTTTGAAGGGTTTCGGTGTCGTCGTGGGAGGTCGTTATGTGAATTCGAGGTCCTCGGGCTTTTTTCTGTTTGCGCACTCGACATTGCGCCACTGGTGCCGAGCGGCTCACTGTTCTCAGAGCGTTGCAATCGAGCTTGCCGGTCTCAAGAATTTCTTAGAGAATAGAAGGTGGTGATGTTCCAACGTGTCGGGTACGGCATTGCGAACGGTCTGTTTGCTCACAATCACTTCGGATAGTTGTTGGGTAATTTTACAAGCGACGGAGGAGCAATTGCGCTCTCCGCTCCGCTTCTGTTCCTGTCACACACCGGCTGAACCGACCACGCGAATATTAATCGACGGCCGCATTGCTCAATCACCGTTCGCTGAGCTGGCTGCGTGGTGGAGGGTATCCAGACGCAGGACCAGAGCGCGCGTGGCGTTCTTGTCAGCTCCGCAGGTGCTCCAGTGACCCGAATAAGGTTGTTAGTGTACAAAAGTGCAGTGGTGCAAAACACTTGAGCACTGTATGCCGATGAAAATTCGTTTTTCATAATACTCGCATTTTGCCTACAGAGCCTCAGAAGTTATGCAAGGAGCTCCCATGAGGAGCTTCCGCGAGCGCTTCCTTGTCATTCACCGCCTCTGCTCGCGAAATGTTATGTGCCTCACATGTTGTGTTTCTTTTCGAATGTACACACTCACAAGCACGCCATTGCCATCTCGACTCGTCCTTCCGTTCCGTCGCTGCAGCTCCAACAACGCCCTTTGGGTGCTCGCTCCCCTGGTCCACGCCAGCGCCTGTCCTTGATGGCGCACGCTCGACTTTCTTGAGACCCTCCATTCCGAATTCCACTAATGCTCCACGACTAGCGTTCTAGAGGTCGGAGCGAGACTAAGTGTGTCATTCGTTGCGCAACATCTCATTTCCCGCCCGCTCGACCATGAAAACCTGATTGCGTTCACCGTCCGCCGCGGCTCCAGGCGAGCCCACCGCCGTGTGATCAACATGAAGAGCTCGACTACTGGAGCCCACGCCATCAGCAGTGCAACTCCGACGTCCCGGAGGGTTCAGGCGGTGGCCAGCGGCGCTTTGTCCGTCCGACCGACCGTTTATTCGTCGTGCATTTACGCCCTCCCAAGCCTGTTGTTCCCTAGAAATGCGTCCGGTGGCGCGGCGAGTGAGTGCGCGGCTAGCGTGGCGTTTGGTGCTCGCCTTTCGTCCTGCACCCTCTGGACTCCGTTGGTTCGCTTTAGCGTTGGAGTCGAACGACGGGTCGTGGATGGTGCACGGAGCGCTGGAAGAAAATCACCGCTCCTCTCGCCACACTGGGCACCTCCGCGCTCACTCGCCCACTCACTCGCGCTTGCGCTCTGGAGCTCCCGAGATTCGCGCGTGCCCCGTGCGTGTCCTTGTGCTGTTACTCCGCGCTGTTTAACACGCCGTTGGCACCGGAGCCACCGCACTAACAGCGTGCTCTACTCTCCATTTCCCCAATCTTGTCGCGCTCCAGAGCCGACATCAGTTTCAAAAATACAGGATATACAGATCACCAGCTCGCGATGCGGCTCGTCTCGCTGCTGCCGGAGCTCGAGGTGGCCAAGCCCGACCGGTCGGTGCTCACGCACCTGGCCGACACGCTCGTCACACACAACATTGAACAGTACAACACGCTGCTGGTGACCAAAGACGGCGTCGCTGACTCGGCACGCTGGAAGGACATCCGCAGGAAGGACGGTTTCCGCGTCTACCGCGAGCGCGCGTCTGTGACGGCGCAGGGCCCCGTGACGCCGCAGCTGCTGATGCTCGGCACGGTCGAGGGCACGGTCGAGGACGTCATGTACGCGGTCTCGGCGCCCACGGACGAGGCCATGCGCATCAAGTCGGCGTGCGTGCACGACGGCGTGCTCGATTGCAAGGTCATGTGCGACCTCGTCAGCCCGACGCTGGACGACCCGTTCCAGCATGTGGCGATCAAGTGGCGGCTCTTTGACGCGCGCGATTATGTGACGCTGGACGCCACGGGCATCCGCCAGACGTCGACGCGCGAGCGCGTGGGCTTCCGCTTGTCGCACTCGGTCGCGTTCCCGCAGCTGCCCGAGTTCCACGACATGCACGGCATCGAGCGCGGCAACATGTCCGTGTGCGCTCTGTACCGGCAGAAGACTCCGTCGACCGTCGAGTGCTACATCCGCGGCTTCTTCGATTTCAACACGACCAATGACGTGCTGAGCAACCTGGCGCTGCAGGGCATCGCGACCCAGTGGCTAAGCTTCGCGCGAAAGATGGACTTCGCGCGTATGAAGAAACTCGTCTGGAAGATGCGCAAGAGATGCGGATGGACGCCCACGCGCAAGACCGGGCGCACGCACTCAATCGCTGACGACCTGGGAGAGTACGTCGCCAGCAGCCCGGCCGCGGCTGCAACATACACCTCTCGAGCCAAGAAGTTTGTGAGCTTGCGAGTCTCGCTCGCGTTCCGCACAGCCGCCAGCGCGGCACCAAGTGCCTCGCGGTGCGTCGTGTGTGAGCGAAGCGTGCGCTTCCTGCGCGGCGGCTCGTGCAAGAGCTGCGGGCACAGCGTGTGCGCGCGCTGCTCGGTCAAGAAGTCGGTGTGCGTACTCGCGCCAGACCATCACACGATCCTCGAGAAGAAGCGCACGTTCTGCAGGCAGTGCATCGACGAGGCCGACGCGAGCGACGCGCTCAAGGTCGCACGGGAGGAGCTGCTGTGCGCGCTTGGTGGGGACTTCGGCGAGGACGACGACGACGAGGACGACGACGGGTGGGGTGATACGGTTCGACTCTCCGGCTGGAGCGCCGGGTCCTCCAGCAGCTTCCTGCCGAGCGCCGTCTCGCGGCACAGCAGCATCGCCAGCATGAGCAGCGTCGTAACCACACGCAGCCGCTACGGATCGTTCGCCTAAGCGGCGAGACGATCTCATCGTCTCATCACCAACGGTCAAGGGCCTGGCGACCGAAGTCAGGCGACCACGATCATCGACAGGAATCAAGTATATGTCGTGTTATGCTGCAGTGCATGCAGCCACAGTTTTGAAGATTTTGAGCCTCGCGATCGGCGCCAAGGGGAAGCGCCAAGAGCGAGCCGCACCAAGTGAACCAGCGAGTATTTATAGCGGAGAGTAAGTAAGTAGAAGTGCCAGCAGTTGAAGGGCGTTAAACTGAATGTATTAGAATGGAAATCCATTGAGTGCACATTCGCGAAGTTGTTCTCGCTGCAGTGGAGAGTGATGGTCCAAAAGTTGCAGCGCAGCAGAGAAAACGTATATCGTCCAGGATCGTAAGGTGTATACAGGATCGCAAGCGACCCGTCGCATGTAGTTGGTTTGAGTACGCGCAATGGTGAGATCCGACTCAACGTATACTTTGCATACAATGATATACAGACTACCCTCTATTTTTCGCAACCTAAAGAAAGAATAAATTGTAATAACATATACGTTCTATATAATAGTTCAAGATATTATTTGTTGCTCATTACCTAGTTGTCTTTATAATCTTTTATACCATATATATGCCACCCTCGCGAAAAACAGAGGATAGACTGTACGTCCAGCATAGAGCCGCATGCATTTCAACCGTGCACAATTTTCTCTCCCTGCCACTCTGACTCGCCCATAACGCCATCTTGCCCAGGATGTTATACGTCTGAGACGTATACTGACGTATACTTTACCTCCAATTTTTCAAAAAAGAACACGTGATTCTTTCCCCCAAGCGGCACAACAACACCAAGCCATCAATCAACCCGAGAAAGGACGGACGGCATGGGGGACGCAGTGGGCGGCCGGCGCTCGACGGCCGCGCCGCTGCTGCTACGCCGGCGGCGGCTAGTGGTCTCTCGCCCGCCCTCGTCGCTGTCCTCGACGTCTGGCGGCTCGTCCTCGTCGCTGGTGGCGTCGCGCTCGCTGCTGCACCGCCTGCTGCGCCCCAAGCGCCGGCATGTACCGGTCGTCGGCCGCTTCCTGGCCGCTTCGGTCGACGAGGACGACGACGAGGACGAAGAGCAGCATGACGAGCGTCCAAGTGGCCAGCGAACGGCGTCCGCACGGCGCGGAAAGCGCATCCAGTTGCAGCGCTTCGTGCCGGCGCAGGAACTGGTCGATGAGGCGGATTTTTGCCTGTACGTGGAACTGCCTGGTGCGAATACAGGCGACCTGCTATCATCCACAGGAGATTTGGAGCTAGAATCGGACCACGAGCTCGAGATGGAGATGGAGCTAGAGCCCTACGAGGACGCGGAGCTCAAGCGGCTGAGAACGCGACGGGAGCGCGCGGCCAACCGAGCGGCGGCCATCGAGAGCGCGCACACGGCCGTGCAACTCGCAGTGCTGCTGCTGCGCCAAGCAGGCGCGTGCGTGTCGCTCTATCCGCTGCGTTCGCGAGACTCAGAGGTTCTCGCGCACTCTCGCGACGACACGCGAGCGTACGTTCTCACTATCGCCGCGCCAACACTAGCAGACAGCCCAGCCAAACATACCAAGACAAGTGTCAAACCTTCGCTGCCACCGCTGCTGAAGCTTGCCGACTGGGTGCGCAGGCATCCGGCGTTCGCACAGCAGGTACTGCCGCTTCGTGGTGCCGCCCAGAGCCAACAGCTTGCGCGGCTGATCGCGACTGAGTGCCCTGTTGAGCGCGATGTGTGTCTCGCGAACGGCACGCGTGTGCTTGTCGGTGGGCAGCCGTTGCTGCACCAGCTCAAGGAGCGGCCAGACACGCACGTAGAGCTGTTTCCACTGCACCGGGACGACCAGCGGCGCTCGCTCGTGACGCGATGGCGCGACGACCCGACCCTTGCGCTACCGCTCGCGGATATCCACGCGTACTTTGGTCCCAAGATCGGCATGTACTTCGCGTGGCTGACGTTCTACACCAAGATGCTGGTGCTACCGACCATCATCGGCGTGGTTGTCTTCGTCTTGGGCCTGCTGAACGCGCAGAGCTACTGCCTGCACAGCTTCGTGCTGGCCATCGGCACGTCGGTGTTCGTTGATCGTTGGCGGCGTCGCCAACGCGAGGTCGAGTATTTGTGGCAGTACCAGCCGCCACCTGCGTCTGTTGTCAACTTGGAACCACTGGATGCGTCGCGACCTCAAGGACAAATTCATGCAGGGTCACACACTAGCAACTGCAGCCACTGTGACAACTCGGGGTACCTGGAGACGCGCGCGGGATTTCGAGCAGAGCGGATGCGCGATCCTGTGACGCGGCGGGAGGTGTTTGGCTTCCCACACCACAAGCGCTTGTTCCGGCAGCTGCTGGCCTTGCCGTTGCTACTCAGCATGTGCTGTGTCGTCGGCGCCTACGTCGTTGGGCTCCACATGCTCTCGGATCAGCTTCGCGCGTCCTACAGTGACTGCTACAAGAGCCGCGACTACGTCGAGACTACCGCCGAAAATGGTGCCGACGATATCGACGAGAGCGGAATGAGTGGGACGCTGTGCGGAGTCATCACGCACGGACCGGGCATGCTCAACGCGCTCATCATTTACCTGATGGATCTGCTGTACCAGTTGCTTGCACGCAAGCTGAACGATTTTGAGAACTACCGCACAGAGGCCGAGTACGAAGATCACCTCGTGATCAAGCGCATGCCGTTCCACTTCGTCAACAGCAATGCATCGCTTTGGTTCCTCGCGTTTTACGTGCAGTCGCTCGACCGCGTGCGCGACCGACTCTGGATCCTCATGGTCGCCACGCAAGTGATTGACAACCTGAAGGAAGTCGCACTGCCGTACGTGGTCTCTCTAGTCAGTCAATTCCGTACTGCAACCGCGACAGCTACGGCCAACCACACACGTCGTCGGTGTCGAAGTGCTAGGCGTCGCAGCCATCGCAGTCGCAGTCGGCCGCGAGTCAAGTCCGTCGGGCACGATGACGACACCAGCAGCAGCGGGAGCGAGGGTAATGACGCTGTCAACGACTCGGGAAGCCCCGAAGAACTTCGACAACATCGACGCAGGCGCCGATCCAGTGTGTCGGACTCGGCGGTGCGCGACCGGCTTGCGCGCATCTTGACGCAGCGCCGCCAAGCGCAGTACGCAGACACGTTCGCCGACTACAAGGAACTCATGGTGCAGTACAGCTACGTGACGCTATACAGCCCAATCTTCCCGCTGGCACCGGCGTTTGCGCTGCTCAACAACGTGATTGAAAGTCGATCAGACTTCGTCAAGCTCGCCAACTCGCACGGATACCAGCGTCCACGCGCTCAGCATGCGCGGGGCATCGGTGTGTGGGAGAAGGTGCTCGTGAGCGCGTCAGTCGTGGCCGTCGTGGTCAACTGCGCGCTCGTCTACACGTACGAGCTCAGCGACCTACTGCCCACGTGGTCGGCGCTCCAACGCTTCATGTTCATCGTGGTGCGTATCAGCGCCTAACGTTGTGGTTGTATGTTTGATGATGATCGAGACTAACGATACGGCTTTATGATCTGTTGACAGGGGTGTGAGCACGTGATCTTCCTCATCAAGGCGGGGCTTAACTGGGCGTCGCCCGACCTGCCAGCTTGGATCCAACACGAGCAGCGCACCGCCCAGAACGTGACGTTCTCAAGCGCAGGAGACGCCAACAACGTTATGGGCCAGCCGTTGGGCTCTCCGGTTGTCGCCACCATAGAAGAAGAAACGTCACATCCAGCAACCGAGGCGCCGAGACCGACGGTGCAGACTAACGCTGCGATGCACAAGACCAAGAGCGCGTGTGTCATCGATGAAGAAGGCGATCTGCCTGGCAGCTCCTTGCGCTGGCGTCGCTACGGTGGTGGTGGTCGCAATCGCCTGGAAGAGGAACAGGCCAGCGCTTGCTTTGCGGTTGCGTCGTGAGGACGCCGAGCGTCGAACAAGGTGAGAGGACGAAGGGTGTGTAGATTGCGTTTGCTGCTGATATTTACTTCAGTTATTTACATGGTTCACTTGCACGCATAGTCGACACAGAGAGGTGTGATGCTTACTAGTACTTGGCCACTAGATGCTAATGTTATACCACAACTATCGGGGAATTGGGAGGCGCCGCCGCTCGTCATAGTGGACATTCACTCGTCCGTCGAGCGAGGTTCCTCTGGGGGGGATCGCTGGGATCCGTCGGTCTTCCTGATCAATCAGGCTCGATGGCTTGGTGTCAACGTGTCGCCGAAAAGGGCTTGTCCTGAGAGAGGTGATCTCGTGGCCACTCACTCCTGCTCAGCTGTAAATGGCGGCGCTTCGTCGGCTGACGGAGCCTCGGACGCCGGCACCCACGCGGCTCTGACGGAGCACCGCACTGGGGACGTAGGCGGCGGCGGTGGCGTGCTGCGCCTCCTCCAGCCAGTTCTGCTGAAAGGAGCATGAGCTGAGCAGCTCCTCGCGCGCCACGGCGACGGGGTCGCACTTGTCGACGGCGTCTAGGCACGAGAGGCAGAAGGTGCGGCGCTTCTCCAGCACTGAGCGCTTGTCCGGCGCCAGCACGCACACGAGTCGCCGGGAACAGCACCGCGTGCACACGGGCTGGAAGCAGCACTTGCACGTCTTGCGGCTGGATGGGAGCAGCCCGAACGTGCGTCGACACCCTCGGCATGCACCAGCGTTGCCGCTGTTGATCATGGCGTCAATCGTCGAGGAAGACGAGATCGAGGAAAAGGAGGCCAGCATGGCCGACGGCGTGGACTGCGGGGGTAGACTTGACTCGGTGGCGAGCGAGGTCGACGACTTCACCGACTCGAGGGACTCGGACGGCGTCGATTCCGGCGGAAGAAGCGGCAACACAGGGTACGGCTGCGGAGGGGTCTGGTCCAGGTTGACGGCCGAGGTGCAGCCGGCGTTTTTGCGCATCTGCCAGACGAGCTTCTTCATCTGTGCACACTCGACACCGCGTGCGAACGAAAGCCATTGGTTGGCGAGCGCCTGGAGGCTCATCGAGTTGAGCATGTCGTTTTGCGTGTGGAAGTCGAAGAACCCACGCACGTACACCTCGACGGTAGTGGGCGTCTTCTGCCGGTAGAGCGCGCAGACCGACATATTGCCGCGCTCGACGCCGTGCGACGCGTCGAAGCTGGGCACCTGCGCGAAGGCGACCGAGTGCATGATGTTGTAGCCAACGCGCTCGCGCTTGACGGTGAGTGCGATGCCCGAGGCGTCCAGCGACACGTAGTCGCGGTTGGTGGCGTGCAGGCGCCACTTGACGCTCACGTGGCGGAAGGGCTCGTCCAGGCTGGGGCGCACGAGCTCGTGCAGCACCTTGCTGTCCACGACGCCGTCCTGCGTGCAGGTCGAATGCAGGCGGATGGCCTCGTCCGAGTGCGCGCTGATGCCGTACATGACGTCGTCCAGCGTGCCCTGCAGCGTGCCCAGCAGCAGTAATGAGGGCGTCACGGGGATGCCGGGCACAGTCGCGCGCGCGCGTTCGCGGTAGACGCGCACGCCGTCCTTCCGCCGCAGCTCCTTCCAGCGCCGCGGGTCCGCGAACCCGTCCTTGGTCATGAGCAGCGTGTTGTACTGCTGGATGTTGTGCATGACCAGCGTCTCGGCCAGTTCCGTCAGCATGTCGCCGTCCGCCTCCGTCACCTCCAGCGGCGGCAGCAGCGCCGCCAGCCTTCGCGTCCCGTCCTTCATACTGCCGCTATAGTATCCTTAATCTGCTCTGCGTCTGTACTTTCTCGCTACGGTACTGCACTCCAACAACGCACGCTTGCGTCTTATTCGCGCGCACTTTGGAGGCGGAAAAAGAGGAAATGAGGACGGTTACGCCGCGTGCCGCGTGCCGGAAGGCGAACATACAGTACGGTGCAGTACCTACCTATGATGCCTTCATACTGGAGAGAAGATTGAGAGGATGAGTTAGCGGATGAGACTGGCGGAAGGCGAGAGGCAGCGACTAAGCACCGGCTGGTGAGTAGCAGACGCGGCAGGTTCATTTGCGTGTTTTAACTATACTGGGGGCAAATGAAATGTGTGCGCGTGCCCGCGACAGACGCGGCGCCCACGTAAATTTGTGGGTTTCCTGTCCCTCAGATATGGCTCACGACCGATCGATCGATCTTTCGCCTGTCCTGCCATCCTCTTGGGCATTTCTTTTGTCGATGACAGCGGCTTTTCTGATACATCGGAAGTTGAAGTGGAGGGTTTCAACCAATCCACGTACTGTAAATGTAGAGTCTGTGTCTGTTTAGACCAATCAGAATGGTCCGTCTCTCCGAAAAAAAGAAGAAAAATATCGGCCGCGCGAACTGCACACAGTGGTTCACTTGGAACCGGCCACGACTGGACTGAGACGCGAAATTGTCCAGGAGGGCAGGTGGCCCTTCTTATTCGACTGCTGGACCGAAACACCGTCTTATTCATCTAAAATTTGTATACTGAGGCCGAGTCAAAAAGTGGACTCACGCAATGTTGGTTGGTGCGGCTAAAAGTCCAGAACAGGGTTGGCCGCCATCACCCCCCCCCCTCTCTGCAGCAAAACATAACAAAACGCGAAAGGCAAAATGCAAAATGGCATCAATGCTCCTACCTTTTCCACCGTTTTACCCACCACCATGACATTGGTCGCCCGCGCTTCACCTTCTTCGAAAGAGCTCACAGCAAAGGCGCGCACGCCAGTCGCCGCCCCGGAACACTAGTGTGCATGCGTGCTTCTCGGCTCGAAATGGATGAACGGATGGATGCAACGCGCACGTTGAAGTGCCTACTTCCGCATCGCCACAGCGAACCTGGCGAAGATTCGACGTATCGCTGTATGCCTTTCCAAATCGATTTTCGACACTTTACCAATTACGAAACCTTGAGCGGCAAGCAGGTGCTTGCCGAGAGCCGATGCGGCAACGTGTCGAGGCACGAGAATGCTTGCTGCTCGTCATCTTTGCGCAAGCACGAGGCGGAGAGAATGGAGCCAAAGACATGGAGAGAGAGAACGCGTCCTGGCGAAGAAAGTGAGGACGAAAATCACCGCCTGAATTGGATGACCGCTCGACACAATGGTGCAGCCGCTCAATCTTTGAGGCATAATCAGCAGGAAGCCTCTTATCCCGCTTATTCCTTGAGGCCGGCCGCAAGCGCCGCGCTACTGAGACAGAGAGGAATAAGAGCGGCCCATGCACAGCGTGCGTACGTGTCCCACACCACATGCGCACCGGTTGCGGCACTTGCCTCGAGCTTATTCTCGCGCCGGTAGGATCCAGAGCCACGCTCACCACAGTTGGCCGCTTTGCTCGCCATTTTCGGTGCTTGGGGCGTGTTATCTTGGTTTCAGTATGCCGCGTCTTAGTCCGGGCGTGCCTGACCAGCTTTTTGGCTGCAACACCACCAAAGACATGCGCACATTTGTGAAGAGACGGACATGGAGGAGCGGAACCAAACGTCTCGCCACCGGAGCGTGGCACGCACGCATCGTGGCCTCACCGGCGCTGGGATTCGCTCGTGCTGGCGCTGATCATGGCGAGGAAGCTCCAGGCGAGTGAGCGAGGAGGAGCGGCAAGCAAAGCGTGTGGTGGGTGCGAGAGCGTTGGCAGCGCCCCGCGTTAAATGCGTGCAGCTGGTTGGCATGGCGGCGATGCTGGCCGTAAGTAACTACGGTCTGTAGGAGGGTCCGCCAACCACTCGCTGGCCGTCTGCGATCGCGGACTGCTACAGAGCCCGGCACGACACTCATATAGTGTTTGCACGGCGGTCGGGTCTGGGTCTCGACCACGAAGATGTGCGCTTTGCTTGGTTAGAGACGGACTGGAGGCGTCGAGAGGAGCGCCGCGAAGCCAGCTCTGAATTGCCAGCTCAAGGTGGCGGTGCTTGTTGCTTTTCTCATGTTGAAGTGCTCGTCTCGCGCTCTCAAGTGGGCAGCTCCGATCGAGACCGTCTCGCCGATTGCTAGTTGATGGACATGGTGTACGACGTGCCAATGCGTGCAGGATGGCGTGCAAGCCAGACACTCATGCGCCATCTCGTCTTTGCGAATTCCAAGCCGCCGCGCCTAATGAGACCGGCTAGCTACGTGCGTTCATCTCCGTGTGTCGTGGAGGGACTCGAACGTCTGCCGTCACCACAAGAGCGTTCGAAACGAGCAGACGATGTCTTGCTGGCTGTGAACAGAGATCGACACTACTGAGGACACGGCAAGCAGTCTTTACACGTTGAATTCATACTTGATCAAACCCGGAGCACGCCAATAGGATACAGCTCGGCGACTATCCTACACGTCACTACTTCACACTCATCAATTCATGTCTGCCTGTCGCTCCTCTCTCACGCCCACACCTAGTCGTTATGGGCACTGGGCGGCCTCCCGCGCCTGCTGCAGCTCCCGTGCGAGCTCCTCGGCGTCACAGCGCTCCGCCTCACGCAAGCACGGTGTGCAAAGCGTGCGCTTCTTGATCCCAGTCGCGTGGGACGACGAGGCGGGCACGTACACGTGCTTCTTGACGCAGCACTTGGAGCACACGGCACGGCTGCAGAGCTTGCACAGCTTCGCGCCACCCAGCAGTAGCGAGGCGCCGAAGCCCTTGGCACAATGCGCGCACTCGCTCGCGGCGGCCTTGAGCTTCTTCTTCGCCAGTTTGCTGTCGTCGTCGCTGCTGCTGTAGGGCTTATACCCGCTGTGGTTGTGGAATCGATGGCACCGCGGGTCGCCCAGCCATTGGAGCTTCTTGAGCAGCGCGAGGTCAGGCAGTCGAGCGAACGAGAGCCACTGCATGGCAACGTTCTGCAGCGCCACGCTATGCGTGACGAGGTCGCAGTCTGTCTCCAAGTCGAAGAAGCCGCGCACGTAGCACGTCACTTCGTTGTGCCCGTGCTGCCGGTACAGCGCGCACACGGATCGGTTGCCCCGGTCGATGCTCTGGCGCTCGAACACGGGCAGCGTGCACGTCTTGAAGCTGATGGAGTGGGAGACGCAGAAACCGATGCGCTCGCCCGCGCGCTTGATGAGGCCCGTGGCGTCCACGCACACGTAGTCGCGCGTGTCGAAACGCCGCCACGTGACACTCACGTGGCGGAACGGGTCGTCCACCGACCGCGGGACGATCGTATGCAGCACCTTGCTCTCGGCCACGCCGTCGTCTGTGAACCGCGACTGCAGCAGCATCTCCTCGTCCGTGGGCGCCACCGCCGCGAGCATGACGTCGTCTACTGCGCCAGCCAGCGTCCCCACGAGCAGCAGCGACGGGATGAACCCGTCGTCCCCTGCGTACTCCTCTTCGCTCGTGGCGCGCTCCTCGTAGATGCGGACCCGCTCAGCCTTGCGCAGCTCGCGCCACCGCGCCGTGTCGCGCACGAACCCGTCCTTGGTCAGCGCCAGCGCGTTGCACTGGTCGATATTGCGCGCGACCAGCGTCGCCGCCAACTGCTGCAGCATGGCGCCGTCCGCGCGCGAGACCTCCACTGGTGGCAGCAGCCGCTTCATGGACGGCTGTGGCATCCCGTCGAGTCGATTGATGCGTGAGGGTCAGCTATTCCACAAGTGGCGGCGGAGGGGACAGTCAATGAGCTCGCTCAATGGATAAGTACTTGTGTTCACCTGCAGTGGCAGCTGACGACTCGCGGGAGGTGAAAAAGCACGCGAAGAAGCTTCTCACCGAAGGTGACGGCCGCGTCGAACGCGCATGGCGGTCGCGTAGGGACGGATGGGTGGACGGGCGGCTGGAGCTCATCATGCGGATCATCGCACTCGCCAGCCATCGAAGCGGCCGCGTTGCGCGCGGAGATGGACAGGACGAATCACTCGGGCCCTGAAGATTCAAAGCGCGGAGACAACGAATGTCACGCCGACGAGGGGTTTTTGACGCCAGATGCGTACGCCACATGGACACAAGCCTTACGCCTCCCATGCCACTGGCACAAATATGACAAGATGCGGGCGTCTCGGAGGTGATTGTCGTGTGCAATGAAGAGCCTGGAAGTGCCGACCCCGAGCTGCCAAGGTGTCTACTCAGCTACTCATGAGTCGTGGCACGTATGCTGGTCATTGTCGATGTTAAACGAGTCACCGAAGAGGTTGTGACGGCGTGTGAGGCCCGTTGTCACGGTTCATTTCCACATTCGAATCTCCGTCGTGGTATCAGGAGGTGCCACCTCCATCACGCTACCACGTCTTAGTTTCTCTGACGCAGCTCCTGAGGGGGAATGGATGCGCTGCTTCCGCGCGCGTGGCGGGAAGTTGCGTCTGATCAGAGGCGGAGGCGATCAGGACGCGCGTGGGGAGTGTACAGGAAGAGAATGGCGCCAGCGATCTGAGATGGCCCCTCTGTCTGAAGTGGGTTCTCGCCCCTCGCCAAGATTCGAGCGGTGAGTGGCAGGATGGCTGGATGGCTGGATGGCTGCCTTGCTGGCAGCGTAGACATCTACACTCAACACGGTGAACTGATCAACGCACCATGACGCAACAGTTCAATCGGATGAATGACTTCGGGTCCTCTTGCCACCGTGCTGGGTGCGAAAGCAGACAGCGAGTGGGTCCATCGGATCGCCGCCCGTGTTTGTCGATCAATTACTTCGTGGCGGAAACGACCAAGACCGTGCGCCCGAACACGGGGATCTCTCTCACTCGCTTGGCAGTCCATCATCTAGATCACTCCGTTCATCCACTTGCACACAGCCACGCTTTGGATAGCGGCCACCGGACTTGTCTTCCGGTGGCTGGACGCGAGTGAACACGGATGCCGTCGCAGATTCGGCCGCACGAGTTCGCATTGCGAGTCACAGAGAGCACAATAGATCGCTGGGGAAGTAGAGAAGCAGCATCTACGGCAGCAAGAGGCTGCATCATCCCTCATTGCCGGTGTTGAGTGGAGAAGCAGTGAAGATGACGCCAAGGGATGGCTGATTGTCAACGCCTTCCTGTTGAAGCGACGCTCAAATTTACATATATACTCGCAGTACTATGCGTTAACTCGACAAGTAGCAGCTGTTCTCTTAAAGATGCTCTCTCTTTATAAGCATACTGATGCATACCGAAATTACCGGTATATACCGCTGATCCTTTGGTTATTCCGCCGTCCCCCTCGCCTCATCTTCGACACCCGAGGCTCCGCTCCTCCTCCGCATGCCGATCTCGTCGGCCAGCGGCTTCGCGTTCGGGCTCCGCTCTTGTCTCCCCCGCGCCCGGTTCATCCTCATCTCCCAGTGCGAGTGGTAGCGCCGCTCTCCGCCTCCCCACCGCGCTACTTCCGGCCTTCCAGCGCCGAGTATAAGCCGAGATACGCGCAGATATGAGCGAGTCCTCGTCGTCCACGCCGCGCGCCAAGAGCGGCGGCCTCCCGCCTCGCCGGAGCAGCAGCGCGAACGCTAACGGGGGCAGCACGAGCAGCCCGAACGGTCCGCTGTGGTCGCATGTGGGCTACCACCGCACGACGATCGCGCCCGAGGCGACGTTCGACCCGAACAGCGAGCAGATCAAGCAGGACGTGCTGGGCTTGATCGTGCAGTACCTGCAGCAGGAGGGCTTCGCCATGTCGAGCGCCACGATTCAGGACGAGGCGAATGTCAAGCTGCTGGGCAAGGCGCAGGACCGCGAGGCGCTGCGCCGCATGCGCAAGGCAATCCTCGAGGGCGACTGGGACCTGGTGGCCAAGCTCATTCACAAGCACCTGCGCCGCTTCCACTCGCAGCAGGGCTTCCTCTACGCCGTGTGCAAGCAGGAGTATCTGGAGCTGATCGACCGGCAGGAGTTCCAGAAGGCCTTCACGTTCCTCACCACGCATCTCAAGCCGCTCGAGCGCATCGCCGTCACCGCCAATCGCGGAGAGTTCAAGGACCTCTGCTACCTGCTCACGTGCAAGTCAGTGGCCGAGGTCGAGGCCTTCCGCGACTGGGAGGGTGTCGCGCGGTCGCGCGAGAAGCTCGTAGAGCAGCTCCGCGCGACGTTCGAGCTGGACGACATCGTGTCGGCGCAGGACGACAGCAGCAGCCACGCGAACGCGCGGTCGGGCGCCACTACGAGTGCCTCTGGCGCACAGCTCGACATCCCAGAGAATCGACTCGTGCAACTGCTGCATCAGTCGGTCGCGTACCAGATGGAATTCAGCCGGTATCACCCCAAGACGGTGCCCAAGGTATCGACGCTGCTCCGCGACTTTGAGTGCGAGGTGCTGCCGAACGCCGTCAAGAGCACGTACGTGGGCCACGCGCAGAACGTCAAGTTCGTGACGTTCGTTGGGCAAGACGGCGAGTTCCTCGCGTCCGGATCGAGCGACGCGACCGTCAAGCTCTGGCCCGTCGAGTTCGACGCCGACAACAACGACGATGCGACTGAAAACGGTGATGAAAGCAGCAACAGTAGCAGCAGCAGCGCTCGTGACATGACAATGGGCGGTGTCTGCCGCTCATACGCGCGGGATCTGCGCGGGCACTCGTCGCGGATCTGGTACTTGACCTCCAGCGCCTCGGGGGAGATGTTGTTCTCAGGCTCGGGCGACGGCACCGTCAAGATCTGGGACTTGCGCTCTGCGCTGGCCGAGTTCGCCGCCGCAGACGCGGCAAGCGACGACCGCGACAACTCGAGGCGTGGCAACTTCGTCTCGTCGTCTTCGTCGTCTTCGCTGCTGGACAGCTCGACCACGTACATCCCGGACGGCATGAGCTTAGTCTCGGACGACTGCGTCGCGACGCTGAGGTGTCCAGTCGGGAACGGCGCTGGCGACGTGTACTCTGTCAATCTGCACCCGAGTGAGACGCACGTCGTGACCGGCGGCTATGACCAGGCGGTGCGGCTGTTTGATATTGAGACCGGTGCAGTCGCCAAGACCTTCCGGGGCCACATCGCGTCGGTGTGCGACGCGCAGTTCAACCGGCACGCGAACCTGATCGTGAGCGGCTCCAAGGACGGCTCGATCCGCTTGTGGGACATCCTGAGCGGCTTGTGCGTGCACACTCTGCGCCAGACGCTGGGCGAGGTCACGTCCGTGTCGGTTGCGTCCAACGGGTACACGCTGCTGAGCGGCTCGCGCAACAACAGTAACCGGTTGTGGGACCTGCGCATGCTTCACGCACCTCGCGCCCACCTTTCGACTCACGGAGGCCACCACGGAGGCAGCAGCAGTCACTCGCACGGCGGTGGTGGTAGTAGCAGTAGCGGCATCGGTGTGAACAACCTCTTCAACGGAGGCGTCAGCGCCGGCGGCAGCAGTGGACAGCTCAGCAGTCTAGCGACTGGTCTCGCGAGCGGGTATTCGTCCTCCTCGTCGTCGCTGAGCGGTATGGGCGGCGTGTTCGGGCGCAGCGGGTCCATCAGCGGCAGTCTTAGTGGCAGCAGCAGCGGCGGCGCCAAGCCGATCCAGCGCTTCAAGGGCCACCAAAACACGGCCAAGAACATCGTGCGCGCGTCGTTCGGGCCGCGCGAGGCGTTCGTGCTCGGCGGGTCCGAGGACGGCCGCGTGTACGTGTGGGACGTGGCGACTGGCAAGCTGCTCGAGACTCTGCCCGGCCACCACGGCGTCACGTACAACGCCAAGTGGCACGAGAAGCAGGCGCTGATGGCTTCCAGCTCGCACGACGGCACGGTCAAGACGTGGTGGTGGCGCGACGACCGTCCGTTACGATAATGCGTTCGACCGTACGGGAGGAAGGTGAGGAAGAGGGTGCGGGGGCCAATACACTAGTGGCTTTACTCTATTATACGCAGGCGGTCGACTCTACTGGATAGGAATGTCGTCGCTGAGCTGCGTGCGGTCCAGGAACTGCTTCCACACGACCGGGAACAGGTCGGCGACCTCGCGCTTGACTCCGTGAGCGTCACCACGACCATCTGCGAGCTTGACGGTCAGCAAAAACTCGAAGAACTGCTCACCCAGCGACCGGTACGCGCGCGTGACCTCGTCCGAGATCTGCAGGTACGACTGGATGGCCGCGAACCGTCGGCGGAGCTGCTGCTTGGACGCGCCGAGCACCTGCTGAGGCGTCATCGGGTGGTCGTCTGCTTGCTGCTGCGCCTTGCCCTTCCGGCGGCTCTTGGTCTTCTTCTTGCCGTCCAGGTTGCCGCAGAAGGTCTTGGCCTTCTCGCGGATCGCGCGCAGACACACGTACCAGACGGTCTTGTGCTTCTCCATACCGATAACGTTGGCGTCCGCATCCAGGAACAGGTTCACGGCGCCCTCGTGCTGGTACTGCGCGTGCGCCTTGGTGATCTCGTTCTGCTCCTCCATGGACGCTGACGGGTCGTAGTCAAAGACCACCGAGTCCACCGTCCGGACACCGAGCACGCGCATGATGGCGAGGGGCAGCATCGGGTTCACGCACACTTCGGCGCCCGCGAGCGGCGCCAGCAGCGGCAGCGACAGTCCAAAGAATACGGGGGTGTCCTCGTCGATGTAGTTGAGCAGCTGTACGTGCTGGTGCGACGGGCACAGCACCTCAAAGCACGCCGTGGCGCGCGTCTGCCACAGGAACTCGCACAGCAGTACGCGCTTATCCGCTGGCAGCGACAGCACCATCTTAAGCACGGCCTTGGACATGGGGCGCGCCGCCTGGAACGCATCGCCTGGGTAGAACGCGTCGATGTCCTCCAGCGACGTGGCCAGCAGGTGCGTGTTCTTGGAGCCCAGCGCGAAGATGAAGCTCCCGTCGCGGCGCTTGAGCACTGACAGGTGTCCGGCCTCGCCGTTTTCCTTGGTCGTCGAGATGATCCAGCGAGATAGCGCCACAGGCTTGGTGAAGAACTTGGACAGCAGCAGCGCTTTGTCGCCGCCCTCCTGCGCCACCGGCTGCAGCTCGCCGTCGTCCTCCTGGCCTGTGAACTTGCGGTAGCCGCGGACGAGCGGGAAGAAGTACGGCGCCCCGTCCTGCGGCAGCGACTCGCCCGCGTACTCGGCCAGGAAGTTGCCTCGCGGGAGGAACTGACGCGCGTACTCAGACTTCTGGTATACGGCGTCGTCGGGCCGCCCGGGCTTGCCCACCTTGACGTCCTTGCCGCTCACGAGCGGCACGCGCAGCGTCTCGAGCGGCAGCGTGCGCGTCTGCACGCGCACGTCGCCGTCCTTCTCGGCGATCTCAAGGTGCTCGCGCCAGGTCGCCGACTCGCGCGCGACCAGCGCGTCAAAGTTGTCGACGCCAGCGTGCGCGTGGTGCATGAACTCCTCGAGCTGCGCCAGTCCACGCTGCAGATGCGGTAGCAGCGACGGCGCCTGGGCGCTGCTGGCGCTGTTGGGTGAAGGAGACGCGTCGGCGATGAGCTGGTCGATGAACTCGCGCACCGGCGGCGAGAAGCGCGCGTGCGGCGCCGCGAACCCCACGGAGGCGGTTGACATGGCTGGCTGGCCGTAGATCGGAGAGCGAGAGCGAGGTGCGCACTGCATAGGGCGCGAAGCGGAGTGAGGAGCGGTGGAGACGCGAGGAAGCGATGTGATGCGCGGAATGAGGCGCGCCTCCTGGTCGCGCATGGCAAAAATGGCGGGGATCACTTGGGGTTTGTATAGAAACAGGCATGGGTTGAAAAGAGCTCTTTGGTGGTTATTGGCAGAGTATCTGGGTGAGTGATGATCGTTTGAATGTTTTTTGTAAATAAAAGGGTTAGATTCGTCATTTGTTTTGCATCGTGGGGAGTGACGCCCACCATCACTCATTTGGTCTTTCTAAATTAATAGATCGTTTTCCCATGAAGACCCACGCCGTTGAAGCCATGATCGTCCGTCTAAATGAGAGCCATCGATGGAGTACAGCAAAGCTTTCTTTCCTTGCTGACGCGACAGATATACCTCCTGCTATTCGCACTCGACTGTTGTAGAATCCTAGCGTGCTGCTGCTTGCTAATGGGCTTCAAGTGCCTTTGATGGTGGTGGTACAATGACGCAGCTTTGTGTTGTAAGTGATGTGACCACCTGCGCGTGCGACGTGCCGCCGAGCAACTACGCACAACACAAAGACGTGCAGCCGACGAATGGAAAAGGAGCTCGGCGTTGTGTCTTTTCATGCCACCGGGTCTCGATTGTTCGTTGTCACCATGAGCAGCAACGACGTCGACACAGGAGTGGGTTGGTGGTTTTGTATTGCTATTAACGACAAATCAAGAATGACGAGGCAGAGTCCAAGGCTGCTACGACGGCGTCCACTGTCAGTAAGCGTCTTGATCCCCACAACGAGCCTCAGACCGACAAGAGTCAATACTAAGGTCGAATGCTGGAGACACAAGCTACGCTGCTGCCGGACTCATCATCTCGAGGGCGAGCGTTTACTTGGCCTTGGTCTGGTTGGCGACGCCGGCGATGCGGGCCTTGATCTCCTCCTGGTTGCCGACGTAGTAACCGCTGAGGGGCGCGATGGCGTCCTTATGCGGCACGGGCTTGAAGTTCTCGTCCAGGTCGTACACGAGAGGCACGCCCGTGGGGATGTTGAGGCCCGTGATGGTGTCCTCCGGGATGTTGTCCAGATGCTTGACGAGCGCGCGCAGACTGTTGCCGTGGGCGGCGATCAGGATCTTCTTGCCGCTCTTGATGGCCGGGATGATGGTCTCCTCCCAGTAGGGCAGCACGCGCTCGCCCGTGGTGGCCAGCGACTCGGCGAAGGGCAGCAGCTCCTTGGGCACGTCGGCGTACTTGACGTCGTTGCCAGGGTAGTACGGGCTGGCTTCGTCAAGCGGCGGCGGCGGGATGGCGTAGCTGCGGCGCCAGACCATGACCTGGTCGATGCCGTGCTTGTCGACCGTCTCCTGCTTGTTCAAGCCGGTCAGCGCACCGTAGTGGCGCTCGTTCAGGCGCCAGCTGCGCGTCACGGGGATCCACATGAGGTTGGTCTCCTCCAGGATGTTCCACAGCGTCTTGATGGCGCGCTTGAGCACCGACGTGTACGCCTGGTCGAACTTGAAGCCCGCCTCGGCCAGCACCTTGCCGGCGTCGTGCGACTCCTTCTCGCCCGTCGCCGACAGTGGCACGTCCTCCCAGCCCGTGAAGCGGTTGTCCACGTTCCACTGCGACTCGCCGTGGCGGATCAGCACAATCTGGTACTTGGCTGTAGATCATCCACACAAGAACGCATTAGACCCTCTACAATCTCCCCATCAGAGCAACGGAGGACGAAAGGCAGGACGCACCAGCCATGGTGATGGAGAAGCTGGTTGTTGGTGGGGTCTTGGGGGAGATCTGGGCAGGAACTTGCAAATTGCGAAGTGAAGAGCGTGACACGGCGCTGCTGGACGCGGAGGATTCGAATCCGCCCGTGAGCTCAAAGGGGGGGGGGGTCGATAAGCCCTACAGCGAGTAAGCAAGGCCGGGTGCACCGGGGTAAAAGAGCGCGGAGTACGCTAATTCGCAGTGTTTTATGCGCCAACAGGGGCATTTTGTGCATAAACCGGCGCGTAATTCGTCGCAGTGCGCGCGTTTTTGCGCAACGGCGCGTAGGTCTATGTAAAATTGCGTGAAAGATTGCATTCGCATCAGTAAGTTACGGGATAGATAACTTTCGCGCTGAAATTTATGCAGCGATGTGTCCCCAGATTAAGAAATTACTTGGTGTTTGCATATGTGTTTGGCTGCATGTCGCATGTTGGGCTTGTGGGCACGCGGTTACTTTCCTATTTTTCCTTCATCAAGCTCGTTTTTTATTCGCGGTGACGCCGACCCAAGCAGAAAAAAAGTGTGAAACCGACAAGCAAGCAAACCACTTGGAGTGAGTATGCCACTCGATAAAGTATCGACCAGCATCCCGGATGGAAACATTTACAAGCCGTCCGAATCTTCTACCACGTACCACCACCAGATTATCGGTATATTTATACAGATATGTCAACTTTATCAAAGCCGCGTTGTCGCCTCTGGTTTGTTGCATTCCCGCGCTTTTTTGGCGGGAGCCGCGCGCCATCGCGCTCAACAGCGCAAGTCCCATACAAAGTGCTGCGGAGACAAACGCCCAGTCCTCCGCCGCCCTTATCGGCGTAATTGAAGCCCCAGGCGAGCTTCAAGGGCTGCACGAGCCACCTTAGCAGCTTCCGCGTCTTGTTGCGCGTCGATCGGTCCGCTTCTCCCCCCTCCCCACCAACTAAACAGCAGCAGCCATGGACTGGGACGCGGGGCGTGTGTCGTCCATGGGCATGGAGAGCGCGCAGGACGTGGCGGCGCGCGACGCCAACTCGACGTCGCCCGTAGCCATCCAGAAGCGGCTGTTGGAGTTCCTGCGCGCCTTCCGCGTCGGCCCGCTGTTCTTCTACCGCGAGCAGCTCATCGCCAACTACCGCCGCGGGCTGCACTACTTCACGTTGCACCTGACGCACCTGGCGTCGTACGACCAGTTCCTGCAGGACCTGCTGCTCAAGAGCCCCAAGGAGTACCTGCCGCTGGTGGAGAACGCGGCCAAGGAGATGCTCGCGCAGCTGCTCGTGCTCAGCAGCAGCGCGAACGAGGACGTGACCATGGGCGGCGACTCGTTCGCTGGCAGCGCGAGTGCGACCAGCTTGCGGCACCTGCCCGATATTCAGGTGGTGGTCAAGAGTGACCAGAGCGCCACGCCATTGCGAAACGTGCACGCGCAGGAGATCAACCGGCTCGTGAAGGTGCCGGGCATCGTCATCAGCGCCACGCGCGTGCGTACCAAGTGCGTGGCCGCCACGTTGCGCTGCAAGCACTGCGGCAACACCAAGCGCGTAGCGGTCGCGGGTCTTGGCGGCATCCACATCCCGCGAGTGTGCGACCGCAATCGTGAGGAAGAAGCCGCAGGAGGCGGCGGCGCCATGGGCGACCCGTGTCCCAAGGACTCGTACGCCGTCGTGCCCGACCGGTGCGATTATGTGGATCAGCAGACGCTCAAGCTGCAAGAGAACCCAGAAGTGGTGCCCACGGGTGAAATGCCGCGCAACCTGGCGCTCATTGCTGACCGCCACCTTGTCGACCGCGCGTCCCCCGGTACGCGTGTCTCCATCGTCGGCATCACGTCGGTTGTCAACGCCGGCACCAAGCAGATCGGCGCCATCGCCATCCGCACGCTCTACCTACGCGTCGTCGGTATAGAGGTAGGCTATGAATCATTGTGGCATGTGTGCATCAATGTAGTAGTGTTGATTCTAACCTCACTCCATGATGGTTCTGGTGGTAATCCATAGATCGACGAAGAAGGCGCAGGCCGTGCGCGCGCGACCTTCTCACCCGCGGAGGAGGAAAAGTTCCACGAGATGGCGCGCGACCCGGAGCTGTACGAGAAGCTCGCGCGCAGCATCGCGCCGTCCATCTACGGCGACTACACAACCAACATCAAGAAGGCCATCGCATGTCTGCTCGTCGGCGGCTCGCGCAAGCGCCTGCCCGACGGCATGATTGTACGTTTGCTGCGTCTCTCCTACGTTATCATTAGGGTGTACTTGGCTGACAATGCTGCTTGTGATGCTGATGCTTTTCCTTCTCTGACAGCTTCGCGGTGACATCAACGTGCTTCTGCTGGGCGACCCGTCGACGGCCAAGTCGCAGTTCCTCAAGTTCACGGAGAAGGTGGCGCCCGTGGGCGTGTACACGTCGGGCAAGGGCAGCAGCGCGGCCGGTCTGACAGCGTCCGTGATCAAGGACGCCAAGGGCGAGTTCTACCTCGAGGGCGGCGCCATGGTGCTCGCGGACGGCGGTGTTGTGTGCATCGACGAGTTTGACAAGATGCGCGAGTCGGACCGCGTGGCGATCCACGAGGCGATGGAGCAGCAGACCATCTCGATCGCCAAGGCGGGCATCACGACCATCCTCAACTCGCGCGCGTCGGTGCTGGCGGCCGCCAACCCGGTGTTCGGCCGCTACGACGACATGCGCAGCGCGTCCGAGAACATCGACCTGATGAGCACGATCCTGTCGCGCTTCGACATGATCTTCATCGTGCGTGACATTCAGGACGACGCACGCGACCGGCAGATGGCCGCGCACGTGGTGCGCATCCACACGAACGCACTGCAGACAAGCGGAGGAGGCAGAAGCGCGGAGGACGCCAACAAGGAGGCGAGCGGCGAGTACGAGCCGTGGCTGCTCAAGAAGTTCATCACGTACTGCCGCTCGCGGTGCGCGCCGCGGCTGTCAGTGGACGCGGCGCGCGCGCTGCAGGACTTCTACGTGGGCGTGCGTGACGACGTGCGTCGGTCGTCGGCGTCGTCTGTGGCGGGCGGCGGGGACGCCAACGAGACGCCGATCCCCGTGACGGTGCGGCAGCTGGAGGCGCTGGTGCGCATCTCCGAGTCGCTGGCCAAGATGCGTCTGCAGAATGAGGCGGCGGCGGCGCACGTGCGCGAGGCCATCCGGCTGTTCAGCGTGTCGACCATGAACGCGGCCAAGGACGGCGGCACACAGGGCCTGCTCTTCGGCGGCTTCCACGAGAAGGCGCAGGAGGTGGAGCAGAGCATCAACCGCACGCTGCGCATTGGCGCGCGCGTCGAGACCAGCGCGCTGTACGGGCGGCTCGAAGCGCAGGGCTACAACCCGAACGCCATCCAACGCGCCATCCGTGCCATGGTGCAGAAGGGCTCGCTGAGGCAGCTCAACCAGTACAAGTTCGTGTCGCGCGTCAAGTGAGGAGTGATACGTAGCGGATATATCTGATATGTAACACGAGCATAGGTCTCTTAAGATTTGTGGCTGTTTTGGAGCGTCAGAGGAGGTTAATAACGGGTTGGATACGGATACAAAAAGGTGGGGTCGTGCGTGATTTGCAGGTTGAACTTGTGTGGAGGAGCGGTTTTTATACAGAATGGTACGTTGTACCGAAGATCTGCGCCACAGATCGAACTTTGCAGTTTGAAAGGGTTAAGGGGTAGGGTTAATGAAAAGAGTGACCCACAAAACGGTGAGCATGCGTCTTTGTGACCGCGGGGGGGACAAATCACTGCGGGTGCGGGTCGGGTTCACTTGAAACTCATTATACCCGGGCCGTTTTCTTCACTATTCACGGCCAATGTTTCACAGGTGGGTTTTAAACCCGACCTGATCGCTTTCATAACCCGGCCTGCTGATTGCGTCCCTACAAGAGAAACGATCCAAAATGCCGCAGCGATTTGTGCGGACGAAAACCGCACGAAACCCTCGGAAACCAAAACCCCAAAAAAAACGAAACAGGCTCCAAGCACCAAAATGTGCGGCTCATTTCGCGATTGACCCCCGTCCAGCGCCCCAAGCACCCCGCCAAACCCAAAAAGGTGCCTACTCCGCTAGAGTTTTCTCTCTCTCTCTCTCTGCGTCTCTGTATGGCCATGCTAACCTCTCGCCTGCTGTATCTGTAGCTCCCACCCCAACGACGATGCTGACCCGCACGGCCTTCCGCTCCGCGCTGCAGCTGCGCGCGGCGACGTCCTCGCGCGCGCCGGCGCTGGCGGCCGCCGTGGCCAACGCGTCGCTGGGCGCCGTGCGCTCGATGCAGGGCTACAGCAACCCGCGCAGCTCCAAGTTCTCCATGACCAAGATCGTGGGCACGATCGGGCCCGTGTCCGAGTCGCAGGAGATGCTGCAGAAGCTCACGCACGAGGGCCTGCGCATCATGCGCATCAACTTCTCGCACGCCGAGTTCGACGAGGCCGAGATGCGCATCCGCCACCTCCGCAACTGCCGCGGCGTGCACGCGTCGCAGGACTTCAACCTGCGCGCCGTGCTGCACGATACCAAGGGACCCGAGATCCGCACGGGCAAGATGAAGGGCGGCAAGAAGGTGCTGCTCGAGACGGGCAAGGAGATCGTGCTCACGACTGACCCGGCCTTCGAAACGGAGGGCACGGCTGACAAGATCTACGTCACGTACAAGGCGCTGGCCACCACGCTGAGCGCGGGCGACACGGTGCTGCTGGCGGACGGCCTGATCCGCCTCATGGTCCTCGAGGTGGAGGCCTCGGGCGACGTGCGCTGCGTCATCAACAACACGGAGGAGCTGGGCAACCGCAAGGGCGTCAACCTTCCCGGCCTCATCGTCGATCTGCCCGCGCTCTCGGAGAAGGACAAGCGCGACCTGGACTTCGGCGTGCAGCACGACATCGACTTCATCGCCGCGTCCTTCATCCGCAAGGCCAGCGACGTGCACGAGATCCGCGCGTTCGTGGACCAGTGCATCGAGAAGTACTGGCCCGAGGGCTACATTCCGCCCAAGATCATCTCCAAGGTCGAGAACCTCGAGGGCGTGCAGAACTTCGACGAGATCCTCGAGGCCTCGGACGGCATCATGGTCGCGCGTGGCGACCTCGGCGTCGAGGTGCCGCTGCAGAAGGTGCTCACGTACCAGAAGCAGATGGTGGCCAAGTGTAACGCGGTCGGCAAGCCCGTGATCGTGGCCACGCAGATGCTCGAGTCCATGACCAATAACCCGCGCCCGACGCGCGCTGAAGTCTCGGACGTCGGCAACGCCGTGCTGGACGGCGCCGACTGCGTCATGCTCAGCGGCGAGAGCGCGCAGGGCAAGTACCCGGTCGAATCGGTCGCCACCATGATGACGGTGGTCAAGGAGGCGGACAAGCTGCTCGAGGCGCGCGACCGCTCGTCGCTCACGTTCGAGCCTACGAGCTCGGCCGTCGAGTCGATCGCGAGCTCGGCCGTCAAGACGGCGGACGAGATGAAGGCGCAGCTGCTCATCGTGCTCACCGAGACGGGCTACACGGCCCGCCAGGTGGCCAAGTACAAGCCGACGGTGCCCGTCATGTGCTTCACTAACAACAAGAAGGTCGGCCGCCAGCTCCAGATCCACCGCGGCCTGTACCCGGTCGTGCCCGAGTCGCAGCACCGCCCGACGGCCGCCGAGGCCATCGTCGAGGCCAAGAAGCTCGGCTGGCTCAAGCCTGGTGACCGCGTCGTGTTGCTCAGCGGTGACCGACTCTCGGACGACCTCGGCAAGCAGATTGTCATGCGCGTCGCCGACGTCGCATAAGCTCCACGTTCTCTCTTCTTTCTCTTCTTACTGATGCTGGGATCATTTCCGTTAGCCGTGGACCAAATACAGGGGGAAGCAAGATTGAAATCGTTCAAAGGGCCAGCGTGTACTGGTGTGGTGGAGTGCATTATCGACCGGCTAACAGCGTGCCTCCGTATGTTAGCAAGCCTTGGAGCGGCTCTCCAGGAGTATCCGGTCGCGCAGAGACCCGCGGCGCACCGGGTTCTCGGTTGTCGATGCAGTCAAAGCGGGCGGACAGGCCTCCTTCGTGATCCGCGCGACCGCGTGCTTGGCGTGGGCTCCGAGCGCGGCGGCCAGCCCGGCCTCGAACTGCTCGGGGCCCATCAGCTTGGCAAGCAGCTTGAAGCTCGTGGCCGCCTGGGTGCGCGCGGCGGCGTCTTTCGCCTCTCGGAGCGCCGCGAGCGCCTGGAAAACACGCGGTGGCGCCGTGAGTGCGGCGTCGGAGCTCTGGCGGTCCTGCACGAGCCGCTCCAGCGACGAGGCGATGATGCCGGCCGCGTGGCCGCACAGCCGCGCGTTCTTGTTGGCCGCGAATTGCGCGGCGCTGGCCATGAGCTCCACGCCCGCGAGGTGCTGCACGAGCTTGGTGACTGCCAACAGCGCGGCGTCGCGCAGGAACTTCTTCTCGCACACGCACCGACGCAGCAGCATGTCCATGAGCGCGTGGTCTCCGTAGACTGTGATGTGCCGCTCGATCTGCTCGCGAGGGAGGAACGCGAAGCACTCGGCCAGCGCCAGCAACGCGTTCTTGACCAGCGCCGACCGCAAGTTGTCGCCCGCGATCGTTAGTTGGTCCAGCAACGCGTCCACCAACTCGCCCGGGAGCGCCGGGAAGCGCCACGGAGCGAACACGACGACGCGCCGGGCTGCGAGCACGCACTGAGCAGCCACGAGTGTCAGAACTTCACCGACAGCGAGCATATCAACCGCGAGCGAAGCTGCGCACCTCGTACTGCCGCGCCCAGTCGTCGGAGTACTGGAGACCATCGACAGCACCGACGATCAGCTCGTGAAGCTCCGAAGCGTCGTCCGTGGGCAGAGGAGCGAGCTCCGCCGTCGACGGCACCACCACCGTGCACTTGTCATCTACAAAAGCAGCGACCAAGTCAGCAACATCCCCCATCGACAAACAAAGACTTACGATATGCAATTGACAGGTATTTACCGGCATCGGGATGATCCGCGAGCGGTGGCGTCACCGGCCGCTCCTCGTTGCTGGTGGGCTCTGGGGCGTGCACCTTGTTCATCTTCGGCATGCTGATCGTGTCGTGTCGGTGTCAGTGGTGTGTTGTACGACGAAGCTTCGTGATTGAGTGGAGGCTTTCGGTCGTGAAAGCTCTGGCGACCAGAACTCGCAGGGCAACGAGATGGGTCAAAATACGTCGCCGCGAAAATAGCCAACGCCGTCAACGTGTTACACTTATAGATTAGTTCACCGAAAATACTCTGCCCTTTTGCGGGTTCATACACACTTCTTCACCAGCGCTCCGTCCTCTCCGCTCGCGTATCTCCCTCCCTCCTCCTCGACAGGAGCTGAGCGATCACCCGTCCGATTCATCCGACGAGTGCGCCGTGGACCAGCTGAGCGAGTGCGGCATCATGTCG
Source organism: Phytopythium sindhum (assembly GCA_023334395.1). NCBI lineage: Eukaryota > Oomycota > Peronosporomycetes > Pythiales > Pythiaceae > Phytopythium > Phytopythium sindhum. The sequence continues at coordinate 28,012 of JAASGW010000213.1, forward strand.
CTCCTGCTGCTGCTGCTGCCGTGGAGCGAGCCGTGGCGGATCTCCTCCTGCGCGATGGCGAGCGCGTCACTCTGCACGGCCTCGAGCACGCAGAGCGAGCAGAAGACCTCGCGGCCCTCTTGCACGCCCTTGGCGTCCGCCGCCAGCCAGCACAGGCGGTTCTTGACCTGGCAGCCTGAGCACACGGCGCGGTCACAGCGGCGGCAGTGCTTGCGGCCGCCCAGGAAGCCGAGGCTCTTGTCGCACACGCAGCACTGCAGCTTGCCGCCCTTGCGGTTCTTCTTAAGCGCCGACACGTCGTCGACGGGGTAGTTGTTGTCCAGGCGCAGCTCGAGACTGCGGCGCAGGAACCAGGATAGCTTCTTCATCTGCGCGAACTGCATGTGGCGCGCGAACGACAGCCACTGGTTGGACACGAGCCGCAGCGCCAGGTTGCCGGCGACACGGTCGTCCGCCGTGTCGATGTCGAAGAAGCCGCGCGCGAAGCACTCGACGGCGCCGCCGCCCACGGGCTGCTCGCGGAAGAGCGAGCAGACCGACACGTTGCCGCGGTCGATGCTGAGCTTCTCGAAGCTCGGGATCTGCTGTTCGAAGGCTACCGAGTGAGAGATGCTGTAGCCCACACGCTCACCGCGCGGCAGCAGCAGCACCCCCGTGGCGTCCAGGCAGACGTAGTCGCGCGTCGTGAAGAGTCGCCAGGTGACGGCCACGCGGTGGAAGGGCGCGTCCACGCTCGGGCGCGCGATCTCGGCCAGCACGCGGCTGTCCAGCACGCCGTCCTGCACGTAGTGCGAGCGCAGTTTCATGGCGCCGTCGGTCGCGCAGGCCGTCGAGTGCGCGAACAGCATGTCATTCATGGTGCCCGGGATGGTCCCGCGCAACAGCAGCGACGGGATGGCGGGCGCCGCGCCGTCTACCGCGCGCAGCTCCTCGTAGATGCGCACGCCCTCCAGCTGCCGCAGCTCTCGCCACCGCTGGCTGCTATTGCTGCTGTTGTTGCTGCTACTTCCCCGCCGCAGCTCGAGCTCGAACTCGTCCAGGCAGTTGGCCGCCAGCGTCTCAGCCAGCTGCTGCAGCTCGCGCGCATCCTCGCGAGACAGGCGCAGCGCCCCCGGCAGCCGCCGCGCCACCTCCTGCACCGACATGACAAGTTGCGCTCAAAGTGGAGATTCAAAACTGAGGCCACTGGTGGAAGCGTGTGGCGCAACCCGCTCGCGTGTGAGAGGGCGGTACAGTGTCCTACAGGACGGCGGGATTCCTTTGGTCGCGGCCCGGCGTTGATTGCCAATGGGCGAGGCGCATACTGAGCGCGAAAGGAGGGGCGAAAGGGTCGTCGCGAGCCGCCTGATCGCTCCCCCGGCGGTCAAATGGCGGCGAATCTCCGTGACGAGGAGCGGACTGCCGCGGAGATTCGCTGCATTAGATCAGCCGGCTGAATCTCGGGTCACTTGGGTGTTGCTAACAGGGTTCAGCGATGTGAGGTGAGCTACTGGAATCCCCCGTTAGAGTGATGCAGTCACTAGGGATACTGTCGGTCACTATCATTTTAGTGACGTATAATGTCACTGTGCGAGAAAATGACTCATATGTTACTATAGCGAATTAGTGACGTTTGCGTGTCAAAACGGACTGGACAAAGTGTGCAAAAGTACGTCAGCGGGGCTGATAATGGCAATGGGTGTAATCGATGCGCGCGCCAGGAGCTCCCACGGCTTCCTGGATTGTGGAAACACAAGCGAAAGGGCGTGCGCAGCTCCTCGTTCTCATGGGCGAGGAGAGAGATGGATGCGCGCCCTTCCTGCTATAGGATACTACTGTGCTCTGTATGACGGGCAGGTGCGTGGCAGGCATGCAGGCCGGTTTAACTGCTTCCCAGGTGGCGCAGCCATGCGGGTCCTCTGCCAAGCGCTTTCTCCTGTGGGGGTGGGGGCGGCGTCTCAGCTCTCGATACCCATCAGGGCCTTCCCCATCGCTCCATCTGCTCCCGTTGGCCTTTTGCTTGTCGCGGGCGGGCGGTGCGTTTTTTCAAACGTTCAAACCGACAACGAGGCCGCTCGGCAGCCAAACGTGGCCGCCACGTACGTCATTTCGAGATCCGCGACGCCCGACGCCCCCCCGGCGAGCACTTGATTCATCTGCGCTGCATTGAGACACGACACCATGTTTAACTCGGCGCCGGTGAGCCTACTGGAGCAGTTGCTGCCGCTAGAGCTGTGGGACTCACACGTGCTGTCCTTCCTGCCGCTGCGCGACGCCGTGGCGCTCGCGGAACTCAACCACTACTTCTACGCGGTGTTGCACGAGCACGCAAGTCTGCACGCACCCACCAACATCGCCAGCAACGTGCGCGGGCTCTACCAGGTACTCAAGGTGTGGAGGAACCTCACCAATGTGTCGTTCCAGCCGGTCGAGGGTTGCGGCGTTGACGGTTGCGACTGCGAGCTGGACTGCGAGCTGGACTGCGAGCTGGGGGAGCAAGGCGTGACGGAGCGGATCTACTACAACTTGAACGCGGCCGGCGGGCTGGCTGTCGTTGGCGACCAAGCGGACGGCGACGACAACGAGGCGGACGATGACGCACTTGGACGCGTCCAACGCACCGCTTACGAGTGCTCGCACACGCTCCAGCGCCTCATTTGCGGCGAGAATCACGATGCGCACTCGAACACCAACACGTTTGACGAGGTCGGGCCGGTGCGCCGCCTGAATCTGTCGGGTATTGCTCACGTGCGTCTCTTCGACGGCATCAGCGTGCTGGAGGAGCTGGGACTCAGTGGGTGCAGCCGCATCGACGGGTTGCACTTCCTGCGCGGCATCAACGAGGTCGACCTCTCGTACTGCACCATGCTCGAGAGCGTCGCGTTCCTCAGCCAGACCAAGCACGTGGACCTGTCCTACTGCCACAACATCACCAACTTACGGCCGCTGAGCAACTGCGAGTCCGTGCAGCTCAACGTGTGTCGCGGGATCAGCGACGTGAGCGCGCTCGCCAACGTCCAGCGCGTGAGTCTGCGCAACTGCCCGCAGCTGCGGGACGTGTCGGCACTGCGCAACGTGCGCGAGCTTAACCTCGGCGGCTGTGCCGACATCCGCGACGTCAGCGCCTTCGCCGAGGGCTCCATCCACTCGCTCAACCTGTCGAGCTGCATCAACGTCACGGACGTGAGCGCGCTGGGCGGCATTCACACGCTGTCGCTGCGCAACTGCCACGGCATCGTCGACGTCAGCGCGTTGGGCAACGTCCACTCGCTCGATCTGACCGGATGCAGTAACGTCACGGACGTCAGCGCGCTGGGCAAGGTGCACACACTGGACCTGTCGCTGTGCCGGTTTATTTCGGACGTGTCGGCGCTCAGTGACGGCGTCGTGGTGCTGTCACTGCGCCAATGCGAGTCCGTCACGGACATCTCCATGCTTGGGCGAGAGGGCTCGCCGCTGCAGGAGCTCGACTTGTCCAGCTGCACCAATATCTTGAGCGTGAGCCACCTGAACGGGCTGAAGCGGCTTGTGCTAAGCCGCTGCGACCAGTTCACGACGCTCAGCGGCGTCGGGCGCGTCGCAGAGCTCGACGTGAGCTTCTGCAAGAACCTGCAGGACCTCGGAGACGACACCTTGCGAGGCGTCCACACGCTCAACGCGTACCGCTGCGTGGCACTGCGCCAGCTGCCCGTGAAGGCGCTCGAGCGCGTGCAGAGCGTCAACTTGTCCGGGTGCCCGCTCATCAGCGACGTGTCGGCTATCAGCTCGGTCCGAGAGGCGGACCTCCGCTTCTGCGACTCGCTGACAGACGTGCGGCCACTGAGCAACGCGCGCGTGCTCAAACTCGCGGGCTGCGCGAATCTCCGTGACGTGTCGCCGCTGCGTAACGTGCACACGCTGGACCTGAGCTATTGCAAGCAGCTCGCGGACGTGAGCGCGCTCACTGACGTGCACACGCTGTCGCTCAAGCACAGCAAACTGATCACGGATGTGAGCACGCTCACCAGGCTGCACACGCTCAACCTTTCGGGCAGCCACGGCGTGCGGGACGTGGCCATGCTGGCCAACGTGCACGAGCTCAATCTGAGCGACTGCGGGGGCATCAGGGACGTGGGGCAGGTGAGGAAGCTCACGGGCGTCCGCGTGCTGGACCTGCGCTTCAACGACCGCCATCCGATCGGCGCTCAGCTCCGCGAGGCCGCCAAGGAGCTGCGCAAACACGTGCCCATCATCCGCCTGTAGAGAAGAGAGAGGAGCTGTGCAAACTCACCCTTCATAGACACCCACTGTACGAATTGGCTTGGTTAACGCTCTCGGTCTCTTCATCTTCGTCTTGCGCTCTTCACCGCCACCACTTGGTCTGCAGCGACAGCTTCATGGAGGCTGGGGCGGGTGCTTAATTTCAATACCAGTACATTATTAGTCTGCGTGTGTCTGTACCTAACAGTGAACGGTGGCTAGCCCGGTCCCCTGCGAGCCCAAGCGTGCGCTGCGCCTAGCCGTAGCGCTGATTCTGCGACACCTCCGGCTGGAAGCCCTCGTTCAGGAAGTACTTCTCGACGGCATCGGCCACGCCGCGGCCCTCGTTGATGGCCCACACGACCAGCGACTGGCCGCGGCGGCAGTCACCGGCGGCGAAGACGCCTTCAAGCGACGTCTGGTATTCGCCGTAGGCAGCGCGCAGGTTTCGTCGCTGGTCCACCTCCAGGCCGAGCTTCTCAGCGATCTGCTGCTCCGGGTTCGAGAAACCCATGGCGAAGAGCACCAGGTCCGCCGGAATCTCCTCCTCCGTGCCAGGGATCGGGACGATCACGCCGTTCTCTTTCTTCGACTGAATCGTCACCACGTGCGTCACCTCGCCCTTGTCGTTGCCCTTGAACTCCTTCGTGATGCGGGCGTACTTGCGCGGGTCCTCGCCGAACACGGCGCGCACCTCTGCGTGGCCGTAGTCAACGCCGTAGACACGCGGGTACTCCGGCCACGGGTTCTCGGGTGCACGCGACGGCGGCGGCTGCGGGTTATGTTCCAGGTTCGTCACCGACTTGCAACGGTGGCGCATCGACGTAGCAACTGTACATCAAAGGTCGCACACGATAGAAAAGTTAGCATCCGGCGTCCAAACCATCCAACGATTGTCAGACATACACAAGGAACTTACTGCAATCCGTGCCGGTGTCACCGCCGCCAATGACAACAACATCCTTGCCCTCAGCCGTCACGAAATTGCGGTCCCAACCGCTCTGGAGCTTGCCGTCGATCGTCAGCATTAGCCGCTTCTGGTTCTTCGTCAGGAACTCCATGGCGAAGTGGATACCCTTGAGGTGGCGGCCGGGGACGTCGATGTCACGCGGGACCGTCGAGCCCACGCACAGCACGATCGCGTCGTTCTCCGACTGCAGCTGCTCAATGGGCACGTTCACGCCAATCTCGGCGTTCGTGACGAACTCGATGCCCTCCTCCTTGAGAAGGTTGATACGACGGTCAACCGTCTTCTTCTCGAGCTTCATGTTGGGGATGCCGTACATGAGCAGGCCGCCCACGCGGTCCTCACGCTCGTACACCGTCACATGGTAGCCCTTCTGGTTAAGCTGGTCGGCAGCAGCGAGACCGGCGGGGCCTGAGCCCACAACAGCAACGCGCAGACCGTTGCGATGCGGGATGCGCGGCACGATCCAGCCCTCCTCGAAGGCGCGGTCGACGATCGCGTACTCGGTGTTCTTGATGGTGATCGGGTCGTCCACAAGGCCGGCGACGCACGCGGCCTCGCACGGCGCGGGGCAAACGCGGCCGGTAAACTCGGGGAAGTTGTTGGTCTTGTGCAGCCGGTCGATGGCCTCCTTCCACTCGTCACGGAACACAAGCTCATTCCACTCGGGGATGAGATTGTTGACGGGGCAGCCCGTGTTGGTCTGGCAGAAGGGCGTGCCGCAGTCCATGCAGCGCGCCGCCTGCACCTTGCGCTCGGCCGGGTCGCGGCGCTCCGTGTTGATCTCGTTCCAGTCGTGCACGCGCTCCATCACGTCGCGGTACGGGTCCGGCTGCCTCTTGAAGTCGATGAACGCGCGCTCGCTTACGATCTTGCCGCGCGAGCCGTCGCGCTTCTCGTACACGTCTGAGGACGCCGACGTCGCGAAGGCGCGCGCCGCGCTCTTCTTGATCGCGGGCGACGCGCGCGCCACTACCTGCTTGCGAAGAGCCGGCTGCATCTTCGTAGTGTCTTTTTCTTGGTGGTGTCTAGCGTATCGAGAGAGGATGCGAATAAGGGGAAACCTTCTTCGCAGTCCGTCCTTTCTCCTTATTCCCGGGACGGTGGTGGCGGCGGCGCGGCAAGTTTCGGAATGAGAGCTGTGGGCGCCGGGCGGCGGACCCGGGAAGCCTTGGGGATCTGTTTGTGTGTGTTGTTTGTTGGGGGTGATGCTGCGTGGGAGATGCGCGGAGGAGAATGTAGTGGTGTTTAGCACCGACCCGATACTTTATTGACAAGATGCGGTGCGTTTTTCACCAGAATAAATTGGGATTGAATTGTTTATGAATTGAAAATTGGGATATGATTTGGGAAAATGGAATGAATTGGGTCTTGATAAAGTTAATGCGCTTTTTTTGTACAGTAGATTCTGGTTATTCATGCTCTGTGGGGGGTGGGGTTTTTACTCCGATCAGGCGGAAAAGCTGCTGGGTATGGGTTCTCGCAGGTTTTCAAGCGGATCGTCGGAATAGGAAAATGGACGTGGCCCCGCGGCGATCCTTCGTGAAGCGACTGGTAAAAGATATGGTCCCCTACGAGGCATGAATGAGTATCGAAGATAATAGAGGTGGGGAGCATGCAACCGCAATTCACTCCCAAGCTTGCAGCGCTGTCGCGTCGCTTGGCGCCTTTGGTCTCTGTTGCTGAACAGGTGACGGAATGGCTTCGCTCGAAACTTCAGTTTCACTGCGGGTGACAGAAAGCGTCGAGAACAGGAGAACCTGTCCACCTCAGCAATCCATTACCGAAAGGTATGAAATGTCACAGGTAGTAGTATGCATCCAGGGATTGGACAAACATGCAGAGTGATGGTCAGAATTACGGCTAACTCCTTCAAATTAGAATCTGAATTGTTTACATATGTCAAACACTGGGTTGATTGCTCGAAGGCATCCGTAACATCCGCTTAAAAATTATACGTTTAGTGTCGGACTCCCAGCACAATCACACCATTTATATGCATTTACAGGTTTTTGCGGTAAATGAGTGGCTGCCGGTGCCGCCGTTCGGTCTCTAGGTTTAAAGCATGGGGAGATGCGCCGCGCTTTGAGCAGCTCCGGCAAATGCCCAAACACTCTGCATGCTCACCGCTAGGTGTCCGTGGGCGTGAAAAGCGGGGCGGCGTCCTCACGTCGCATGCGCCCCAGGCGGCGGCGCCTTGTCGCCGGCATCACCGCCCGCAGCACAACGTAGAGAGAACTGAAGCACCAACTTGTCGGGCACAATGCAACGCGCGGCTTGTGCACACGTTCGATACCACGCATATGACTTGTCAAGCGTTGCAGTCAGTTCATCAATCGTCCGAAAGACACAAACGCTTGGTCATGGACCCAGCAAAGAAAGCCAAATCTTTTAAATTATATCTACGAACCTAAGCGAGCGCATGGCTGCGGCGACTGCCTAACTGCCTGCCTGCGCTCCGTTCTACCGCATTGATCATGGAACTCGCGCGGCTCTTACTGGTTACTGTGCATCATGTTCGCATTCTGGTTGGCGAGGTTGTAGGCGCGCTCGGCGGCCATCTGCAGCTCCAGCATCTGGTTGTACAGCCCCGCGCGGTGGTTGTCCGCGGCGGCGCGCACGTTGGGCGGAGGTATGCCTCCGTACGCCGCGTTCGGCGGGGGCATGTCTCCATATGCTGCGTTCGGTGGGGGCATGCCGCCAGCGAACTGCCGCTGCTGCTGCCGCGCGAGAAACTGCTGCTGCTGGAACTGCTGCTGCTCGTACTGCAAGCGTTGCTGCTGCTGGTAGCTGTTGGCCTCATTGACTGACGGCATCATCTTGCGGTCCGCCACCACCAGTGCGCTGCCCGGTGGGCCGTTGCTGATGTGCAGCCGGTCCGAGAAGTTGTCCTCCAGATCCGAATACGACACGGACGAGATGGAGCTCGAAGGCGCCGACGACAGAATCGACGAAGAGTAGTCTGTGTCGGTGAACGACATGGCGGCTGTCGCGGCCGAGTCCGTCCGGTGCAGCCGCTTGTCCGAGCCCATGCTGCCAACGCTGCCCGCCTCGCTCGGCGTGGTGATCGTTCTCTTGTGGATGGCGCGAAGCGGCTGCTGCTCAAACTTCTCGCCCGCGAACGGCGACTGGTCCTTGACCATGACGAGGCATAGCTTGCAGCACGCGATCTTGATCTTGCCGCGGCGAGAGAAGGTGGACTTGCGCACGCGGCACTTACTGCAGATGACGACGCCGCACGTCTGGCAGTTGCTGTGTGACGACAGCAGCTTGGCCTTAGCGCGGCAGATGGAGCACGTGTTGCTGCTCTGTGGCTTGTCTTTGACAGAGGACTGCTTGGTGACCATGGCCGACAGCTTCTTAGCCTCCGCGGCCTCCATGGCCGTTTCCACGATGAAGAGCATGTCCATGGCATTGCGGTAGTCACCGACACCGCCAGCCGTGAGCACATCCGCGGTCGAGTCGAAGGCGCCTTCCATAAACACCTCGACCTGCCCGGGGAGCCGCCCAGGACGGAAGATGAAGCAGAATGACAGGTTCGAGCGCGAGATGGAGTTGTCGTCGAAAGGCGGACAGCTCGCAAGCGGGACGGACTCCATGACGCAGTAGCCGTACCGTTCGCCATTGTGGTCGACCGAGATGCCGACGTACTCGAGGAAGCAGCGGTCACGGTTTCCGCCGACCGTGCGCGAGAGCTTCCACTTGAACCCGAGGTATGACGCGCGTGTGAGCTTGATAGTGTGCAGCACGGCGCAGTCCACGAGTGACTCGTCGCCCAGGAACGACGACAGCGTCTTCATCTCCTCCGTCGACGATTCGTGGAGGCCGTAGATGATGTCGTCTATCGTGCCGTCGACGATGCCATAGCCGATGACCATGGGCGCGATGCTCTTGCGGCTTGGCTCGTCGTCTGAACGGCCAGTGGACGAGCTGCAGTTGGAGCTCGCGATGCTGAGCGACGGACGCATCCGCGTGGACGACGATCCGTGTGACATATCAAACGACCCGGCGCTACCGGCGCTCGACATGGAACCTGCGGTGGTCTCGAGTCCCGTGGGGCCATAGAGTCCGAGTTGGTCCGTCGAGCCCTTGGTCGCGCGCTTGCGGTAGCAATGCAGCCGGTCTTTGGACTTGGCGAGCTTCCACTTCTTGGAGTCAATGTAGTTCTTGCCGTCGCGCACGTAGTGGTTCAGGTCGGCTCGCGTCTCGCGCACGATGTCGGTCGCGAGACCATAGTAGCCCTGCGCGTCGCTCGGCGTGAGCTGGAACTTGGGGAAGTACCCCGCCGGCAGCGGGAACCGGAGGTGCATCGCTGCGGATATGGATCGGAGAGACTAGTGACGACGCGTTGGATAGCCGTGCGTGGTAAGCTTAGCGCTGCTTGTCGCGCGGCCTCGTTCGTGTAGTGACGGAGAAGAAGCCCTACAGCAGCGGCGAGGAAAGAAGGCAGGAGAGACACGAGTCAGCAACGGACGATCGCAAATAAGCACTGATCGCTTGAGGCGGTGGATTTCTTTCTCTCGCACGGGCAGCCGGTCTCACCTTTTTTCGCGCTGGGGTCCTCACAAAGGATGGTCTCCCCTTTTACCGCAGGCTGTAGGCTGGCGATCGAGCCACGTGGTGTACGGAAAGTCAGTTGGCGCGGTGCGCTGCGCTCGAAGCACCTGCAGCACGTAGCAGTTGGTCGCGCTCGCGTCTCTTGGAAAACTCAGGAAATGGCACCTAGGAAGAGGGCGCCGTGGGCAGGACAGGCGAGCGGACGGCCTGGCAACGAGGTCGAGACTGATCGAATGGCAAGAGAGATCGAGAGAGAGAGCTCTTTTACGGGATCTAGGGGACATGTATTGAACGGTTGAGTCTCGCGAGGATGCCAGCCAGCTCAGGGCCGGTCTCGCCTTTGATCCAGCGAAGACAGTGACTCGTCTGTGCGCTGGAGAAGGCGGGCGGATGTCTTGAACCTGCTGGTAATAGCGTGGCTCAATCGCCAGAGAAGGGCCCCGCGCGAGAGCAGGCGCAGCCTCGCGTTCATTCTCTTTTTCTATCGGAGCATTATCAGTCGGCGTGGCACCAATGCGCTTGCATGAACAGTAGAATACAGGGGAGAGGAGCTCGGCATGGTACACAGCACAAGCGACTTGGACAGTGAAAGGGGGTCTAGCATGCATTGCTCCTGGCCAACACCCTTTTGGTGAGCGGTTCCACACGCTGCCGAGCCTCTCCGCTAGTCAGTTTGGAGTCGATCGAGGGGGATGAGAAGCAAGGCTTCGACCATCTCCATTAGGTCGACACATCCCCGAGCGAACGAACCAGACCGACAGGAATTGACATGCTGTTGAACTCGCCGTTTGTTGAATGCGATGCCATCGAAAAAGTGGTCGGCCCACATACAATTTCCAAGATAAACCAGGGTTTCGCATAGGGCCGGACCAGAGTGCACAGTTCACAAATTAAGTCGCAATTCTTGATTCACTGTCACTCTCCTTGGCGGCTGATGGAAGCAACGAGCACGAACCTGCATGTAGCACGACCTGCTGTTATTTGAACCGCCTGTCAGCGTTAATGGCGCCCCGCCTCGCGGCTTTGACGGCATGGAGAGAGTAAACTACATACCTGGGCGATAGATGAGTGTGAGGTGACAGCGTCGGAGCATGATGCGTTGGGAACATGGCGCGAGGCGCTCTCTGACGTCAAGGGCGCATTTCTCAAGGCACCAGCGTCGTCGTCGCTGGCTGATTACTGCAAAGTGCGCTTCGCACAGCGATGTGGAGCGTGGCGTCGGACGAGGAGCCTCGTCGCCCATAGATGGCAGATCCGTTATTAATTTTTATTAATATGTGTTTATATAGGTAAAATGTTTGGATGTTCACATACAATTTGAAGTTCTTTGTCGAAATCATTGAATCATTTTAGACAAACTATTAAATGATAAATTCATTCCAGCGGGGCTCATGATGCAAGAAATGGGACGCGGATGAGTGTTGCGCGGCGTCGGACGCAGTCGCGTGGTCGTACACGGCGAGAGATCAGCCAGCCGCAAGTTGAGCGCGAGACACCGCTGCTCCTCCTCCCGGTTGCCCGAACGGCAAGTGCCTGGAAAACAGCAAGCGGCGCGCTCTTGGTGTCGGCAGCTCCGAGCGCAGCGCGGGGTCAACTAAAGCCCGAAGATCCCTGCCCGTAGGACGATCAGCGAGCGCGGGAGTTGAAAACTCGCCGGTTGTTGGCTCTGATATATGCAGAGGCGAGCTCATGTAGGATTTGAACCAGTGTGGCTGCCGCTGACCATGCGATTGTCCGACCCGCAGTTTAACGGGAAAAGAGGTCTGAGCCCGTTTCCCGCCTGCATAGGTCTGGTTTCAAGGACCGACTGCATTACGCAAGTGCCATGCCCTCCGCCTGATCGCAACGAAGACGGGGAAGGAGTCCTCGCCTCTGCTCGCCAGAGCAGGCAATCACGCTGGCTACCGCTACCAAAGCTCACTTCTGTGGAGTACGGTATTGCAATGTATTGTGGAGCTTTGGGGGAGGGGACTCCAGCGCCGCCCATGGTCGTGACCCTCAGCGTTGCACGCTCACGTGATCCGCGAGATCAGCAAGAAACCTTCTCCTCCTCCTCTCTCCCTCCTCTTCTTCCTTGCCCAGTATGATCTCTGTCCAGGCTATCGGGTACGTGCAGCTTGGCTCGAGTTCGGTCAAACCATCAGTTCATTGGTAATTTCAAGAATCGAGCGTCTCCGACTGCAGAATCCACCGTCAGAAGCTCTGGCAGGCACAAGAATCCTTTGCAGCATTCGCGCCTCGTGCAGTCGCTCGTTCATCGTGGTGCCGCTATCTTGTATGCTCCGTACAGAAGTTCACTAAAATTTCTGTGCACCGCTTTGCTCTCTTTCTTTCGAGTCGATCAGTCGTTTGTCGCACGGTCGCTCGGCACAATGATCGTCGTTCGCCCGCCTTCCTCTCGTTTAGCGCGTGTACGTGCCGCGTTACAGCGTAAAGGCAGCAAGTGGATGCTTCGAGCTGTCACATCTTCGCGATTGCCACAGCCAGGACGCGGGGCGCCCACCGCCTCTACGCGTGCACTCCGAGTCATAGAGCCCGGCCAAGGCGTGCTGGATAGAGAGAGGGGGGAAGAGAGGGTGCGAATGCTGTGTGAATCCATGCAGACGCCTCAAGTTGACCACCGCGTCGCGTTGGGCAGAAACACGCCCGGTCGACTTGTCTCTTGAACGGGGCGAATCATCGCCTCGCGCTATGCAATTGTTCGCTGCAGTCAATCGGCTCGACCGAGATTTGCATCGAGCCTTACAGCCACCGAAGAGGCCAAGAGTATAAATTAGGAGGCCGAACTGGAGCGCTCATCCCCTGGGTGACCGCCGCCGCGCTGCTGATTCGTGCTCGCCGCGAGTGTCGCTGGATTCGCGGGCCGTGTCACGGCGCGGCTTCACTCCGTGCCCGACCGATCGCCTCAAGGTCTGAGATTGTCAGGGAGAGCACTCGCCAAAAGGACTTGGATGAATCGATGCGGGCACATTCACACGGAAATGTCAGGGTCTTGGGTTATCAGATTGCTGCAGACACAATGCACGATGAACTCGCACAGCCAGCCAAACCAACTGTGGATCGACGACTGCTCGTTCCTCCCATAGCTCGTTGTCAGATCAAATGCGCCAATGATTTGCCAAGAAGTAGAAGCGGGAAGGCGAACCACCGTGTCGTTTGACTCAGACGACGGGATCTGTAAACGAAGAGTCCATCCGTTAATCAGAGTGCCACGGCGCATGGAGGCACTCTCGACGCATCGTCGTGCTGTACAGTATGGGGCGCTACAGAGGTCATGCACTCGAGCACAGCTTGGGAGCGAGGACAGTCCATGTTGGTTCCCATGCTCAAAGCACTCAAGGTTGTGTGTCGGAGTGGTAGCAGTTCGTATGCCGAGCGATACTGCGATACCGAGTTTTGCCGCGCTGAAAAACCTTGGAAGCTCCAAACGTGAAAGCCCAAGGGGCGCCGCCAACGAACGCGATCTTTGCCTTCTGCGTCTGGTTCTTGATGAATGTACAGTAGGAGCACGACCCGAAGGTCGGAGAAGACTCTGCTGGTGACGCTGTCGCTTCGGACTTCGTTGTACGGGCACGCATGCGTGCAAAAGGACATGTCAAATTGACAAGATCGCGTCGCGGACGCATTGCGCCTCTGCAAGATCGCGTGTTGCACATGATGTGTGGCGCGCACACAAACCCCAGCATACAGTCTACCCTCTGTTTTCAACGAATATGGGACATATCAAACATGAAAGGTATTTAAGCAATGCTGATCGGTCGCTAACAAGACAATGTATTGATTTATGTTATAACAGCGTGTTTTAGGACAACATTTAGCTCAATCTATAAGGCCTGAGTGGCGCCAGTAGTTCTTGATAACACTAACGGGGATCTCGGACCATGCTTCAGAGATCCACCGCAACACCGACGCCATGTCAACAGGCGTTTTCACTAGCAGCTGCACCTTACGACTGGCGATGAAGGCGCGGAGCGCTGCTTGAGACTTCTTCCTGAGGTAGCGCCGCTTGACACAGGCAATAGTCCCTCGGTCTAAGGGCTGAAGCTGAGAGGTTGTGTTAGGTGGAAGAGGCTCGGCTCGGATGTTCGCCAACGTGAGCTCACTATCGTCATGTGAGCTCACGTTGTCGACCAGCAGTAGAATATGCCGCCCGTCTCGACGCATCTACTCATCTAGAGCCTCCAACCAGTCGCAGTAGGTCTCGGTAGTCATTCAGCCCTTGCTGCTGTTTGTGTAGCCGATTTCATATTCCTCCCACACATCATGGCTGCGCAGATCTAGCGGCTGCATTGACTTGCCAATTGTAAGCAGTGGCAACTTGTCGGTCCCTGTCGCGTTGGCAGCGACTGCAAGCGTGAGGCGCTTCTTATCCTGCTTGTGCCCGGACTTGATGCTCCGCGAGATCGACCCCGTAGCTCCCATACGGAAGTAGAATGATGTCTCGTCCATATTATAGACATCACAGAGTAGGTACTCGGCGATGACACGTCGCAGCTTCTCTCTGCCCGCGTTGGCAGCCGCGGAGTCGACCGACGCAGCCTCACCGTGACACCGATGAAAGGAGAGGTCGTTCCGCTTCTTGGACTTGTCCAGCCAGCCGTTCGGGAATTTCGCTCGAAAGGCTGGGTGGACGCCAAGCTCGTCGGAGAGGTAGTGCGCGAGCTCGATTGTCACTGCGTCGGTGACGTGGTCGTGATCGTCAAATACGTCGAGCAGCTTGACGAGCAGTGTGTCAAACGCGTTGAGTGCAGGCTGCCGTAGGTTCTTTTGCTGGTGCTGAGCAGGCGGCGCTGTCATGAGCCGCTCCTTTCGCAAGAGATTGTAACGTACACCACTTTCAGTAAGGGGGTTGGCCAAAGGTGGAAAAGTGTTGTTGGCCCAGTCGGTAAGCTTGCTCGGCGCCTTGATGTAGGCAGCCATGTCGCACAGCCTCCGCTTCTGCTCGATCGTCAGCCGCTTCGGAGCCGCAGCCGCTGGAGACTTGACTCACATCGCGTGTAGCGTGTGATGATGTGTGGAAAAAATGATTGTGAGCGCCATGCAGGACGGGGTTAGCTCACAAGAATTGTGACTCACTTCAACTTCGCGCCATTTTACAGTGGAATAAAAGCTTTCCGCTACGCCTCACATGGGGATGGCTGATTGGCGAAATTTTTCGCAGATGCGCTTTCTTATCGATCATTGGCTAATTCGAAAGTCAGTAGCTCAGTAAAATGCCATATGAGAATAGGGTAATAAGATATTGCAGGGTATACGATTGGGCCAGTCGTTAAAAACAGAGGGTAGACTGTAGCATCAACCCAATCGAGAAGGTGTCAGCTATCCACCACCTCGTTCTTGTGGTCGCGCTGTTGGTCTCCAGTAATTCGCGTGAGCATGAAACACCTGACATGTACTGATTTTCAAAGGCAAACCGCAAATTCTAAACATTTGTTCGACGAAAGTGTACTGATTTTGTGATGAATCAATGCATTGAAATCTTCATTTAGTTAAGGATGAAGTTCACGCTGGCCTTGTCAAGAATGCCCGGGTGGCACCAGCAGTTCGCAATCTTTTTGGCGGTGACATCGCTCCACACCTCTTCGCACCAGTCCATCGCCTTTAATAGATCGACATGATATAGCTTCTTGGTTCCAGAGCAAATATTATCAAGCGCAAGCTCCATCTTCCTAGCTAGAACACCGCACTTCGCGCAGTAGATGATGCCCTGGCCCATGGGCTGGATCTTGGGAGTCGCGTTGGATGGCAGTTTTTTGACAACAACGTTGGTCAGCTCCAACCCGTCGTCAGTGTGACGAGGCAATGTCGACCAGCAGAAGCACCGTCCGTCCGAGGTCGCGCATCTGCTGGTCGACATTGCGCAGCCAGTCCTGGTACGGCTCGGTCGTCATCCACGCCTTCTGGGTGGCGACGTACTGCATCTGCGGCGGCTTGCGCGGCAGCCATCAAGGCGCCGCCGCCTTCCCGATGAACAGGATAGGCAGTTTCTCCGTGCTCGTGGCGTTCAAACAGAGAGCCATCGTCACCCTCGCTTTGCTTTGCTTCAACGCCGGGGCCTTGTTGATACAGATGGAGCCGCGGGGGGCCGCGTTGTAAAAGCCGGCTCGTCCATGTTTAACACATCACGTGGACGAAACTGTAATGGGACGCTGTCCACGACAGTTCCCAAAACATGGCACGCACGCTTGTGCAAAGAGGAAGCTTGACTTCCCGACTTGGAGGGAAGGAGGAAACGAAGACTTGAGTAGAACGCGGAAAATTTGCAACTGAATTGAAAT
>JAASGW010000214.1:0-43745 GCA_023334395.1 Phytopythium sindhum
CGTTAAAACACGCTACAGGACGGTTTTTTTTCTCACAAAGAAACATATCTAAACAGCGGCGCTCGACTCGCAAAATTGACTGAGTTACAGTCCAAAACGTACCCCAAAATTGGTGTGATTTCTATCTTGGCGCGGAGTGTAAGCAAGCTACTACATTATTAGTTAATACTTTATGTACGGTACTACTCACTAATACAGCAGATCAGTAACAATAGCACAAAACTGGTTTGCATCGTTATCAACCACTCATGCCTCTCGAAATAGCAACTCCTCTCGCGATGGCTGCAACTCGTACTCGTTGCAGACTCCCTAGGCCAGTGATCGAAGGAAGCATGGCCCAGACCCAACTCTTCCCGACTGGCCAAGTCGCCGTTCGGCTGGACGAGTTTGGATGCGGGTTCTGCTAGTAAGCTCGTCATTTTCATACGCGTAGCATGCGCTTGGATATGAGGCGGCGCCACTGACACAACCGCTCTCCTTGGTGGTATGCCGAACAGCTATGCCTCGGGCAGAGTGGCAGTGTGCGTGAACAAGATCAACGACTATCAGAGCACTTTCCAGTTCTACGAAGACAACGCAAAGCGCACGCTCCTCGCCACGCTTGATGAACACGCGGTACGGTCTCGACCTGTATGGCACTCAATTACTTCTATCGACGCTCAGTCTTTCGCTGCGGTGTTGGCAACGACGGGTAGATCGGCTCGGCTGGGCGTCCAGGCGGCACCAAGCTCATTCTGTCGCGGGACGGGGGGATAATCACTGGCGGCGATGATAGCATTGTGAAGGTAAGGCGCAGTTATTATTGCCGGTCCCTTCACGCTGCCCAACGCGCAATCTAACACCTACGATGGTTTGCCACTGCACAATGGTGTCAGAGCTGGAAGTGGGATCCGAAGGCTCAACACGCGGGTTCCCCACCGACCGATCCATTCACGATCCACCTCAACGACTGCTTGATGTTCACGTACCGCGACCGCAGCGCCATCTCGGTGAATTTCGCCCCCGGAGCCGGCATCTCGGTCGATTTCGCTTGCGGAGAGCGCCTCCGACGCACAACGACGTACCTTAGCCAAGCCCGACGAGCGATGGAAGGGCCACTTCGCGGCAAGCTGCTCATCGGCCAGCAAGCGCCGACGCTGCAAGAGCGGCAGAAGCAGATTGAGCTCGATGCGCTCAAGAAACGGAGCAAGCAGAAGCCGCGGAGCAAGGACCTCGGCCATGACCAAATCAAGGAGATCGTGGCGGGTCTGGAGCGCAAATTCGACGAGTACGAGGGTTGCAAGGTGACGCCGGCTGCCGACGGCGACTGGCGCGAGAAAGCGCACGCCCAGACACTGCGCGAAGTGCCAGTTCTCCCTCGAACGGGGTTTGAGATCGGACCGAAGCCGACGTTGCGAGGAGCCACCATGCACGCCAACGACGCGTCCGACTCGCTCGCTCGGCTCCGCGACAGAGCGACAGCCAAGTGGCTCGGCTCAGTCGAGATCCACGAGAAGATAGTAGATGAAAACCCCAGTCTGCGGCGTTCAGGACCGTTAACCAACGCCAGCGGACGGTACTCAACGGAGCTGGCTGTCCCAGGAGGCGGTGTCAAGCCCCCAGGCAAGCGCCTGCCTGTCATCCCCGGAGGTAGAGTGCGACAGTTCGTCGAGGAGCGCGCGAACAAGGACGAGATGATCGTCGTCGCATGCCTGCGTACCGACGACAGCCGGTCGCGCTCAGCGGAGGCTGTCCTCGAGCAAGTGCAGGTTAAGCTTACCGAGGAAAGCAGCGATGCCAGCCCGACAAACGGCAAAGATCGGTATAGTGCAGATGTACCGAGCGTGGTGGGTCGGTCAATGCGTGGCTTGAGCCTGACTCGTTCGCTGTTGTTTCCCAATGTGGCGACCATTTTGACAGCTTCAAGTGCTCGCTGGTCAAGTGCGACCTCACCGAGTCGCCCGTACTCGTCGAGCAGTACCGGATCCTCGCAGTCCCGACATTTATCATGTGCGTCCCGTTCAGACTCGCGGTTGCGCATTGCTATCACTGACAGATGACTCGCCGACGCCATTTTCATTTGTAGGTTCTACTCTGGCAAGCTAGTGCACGTGTCTAGTCTGGGCGGAGCGCCGCTCCGAGTCACGCCCGCCACCAAGAACGCGAGTCTCTCAGCTTTGGTCGATCGTCTGCCGCGCGTGTTGCTCATCGAGAAGTGCTCCAAGCAGCAGATAGCTGTGGAGAAGATCTTGCGCAAGGAGGAGTTCCAGTGGGACCTCGCGAGCAGCGGCGAGCAAGCGGCCGCGTTCCTCTCTCGGCTGCCGAGCGAACCGCGAGGCGTCGAGCCGCGTTACGACGTGGTGCTCGTGAGCGACCGAGTGCGCTGTCCTCTTCCGCATGGTGCTATACATACCAGCTCTTACTAACGACCTGTCGCTTGTGTGCTGATGACAGCTCGACGAGAGTGAGGTGCGCTCTATGGACCGGTTGCTGCGGCACAAAGCGACCGGGGGCGGCCGGGTCCAGTCGCGACCGACCGCTCTGGTCTGCGTCGTCATCTCGGGCCTGAACACGGCGGTACAGCTCGGCAAGGCCATGTGCGAGGACTGCCGTCGCGCGCAGGGCCGCCGCACCAGTGCCGCTCTCGCTGCTCTCACGACAGACCGAGCACTCGCGTGCCCTTACTGCGGGCTGCTGGTGGGCGAGAGCGCGCGCACCGCGATTCTGCCGCCGGCCCTGGCGGACCTAGCTCAGGCCGCCGTCTTCCCGCAGGTTAAGGCGGCGACGATGCACCGGCTGGTGGAACGCTGGGCGGCCTCGCGGCCGGCGGCGGGCCCGAGCCAACGTGGCGACAATGACAGCCACATGGGGCTGAGCGTCGCGGCGTTCCTCGAGGAGGTGCAGCGGCAGCTCGCGGCTGCCAAGCGCGGGGTCTTCCTGCCGGACCAGCGCGCGCCCAGCATGGCGCTGAGCGCGGCCGACACGGTGCTCGGTCACCACGCGGGCGTCCTGGTGCGCGCCGGCGCCGCCAGCGCCAGCAGCCGCGCCTCGTCGGCGTAGGGAACAACATTTTCATACTGGAGGCGCATCCGATAGACGTCGACGGCAGTTGAGGCGCTTCCTTTCGATGGGTCGACACACTTGTACTCTAGACGGCTGCACCTGCCCTGCATCATGACGTGTAGTGCTCATCAAGGATTCCCAGTCGCTCGGTATCATATGGCTACAGGCAACAGTTCTGCGCCATTGCGGCGGTACAGCCGCTCCGCTGGCAGCAATGGTGCCGGCGGCTGCAGCGGAAGAGCGAGCGTTAGCCCATGCCAACTGGCGCGCGGCAGACGGCTTCGGCGATGGCGACTGGCGCGGGTCGAGTTGCCCAAGCTCGAAACTGAATTAATACAGAGCCGGAGCTGAGGTCGCTTGCCAAGTGCCTGCGTTGGTGGTGAATGCGCCAGGACGGGCGAGCCTGGGGGCCTACCGCAGTACATGTAGTAAAATGCATGCAATATACTATACATGTAGTATGGTATATCACATATATAGTGCATGCCAATACCAGTGTGGTGCCGGACTCACACCCATCCGTCGCGCCATTCACCTCCTCCGTCACAATTTCAACACGGCACCAGGTGCATGTGCTGGTGCTCACACCTACATTTATCACAGCCCTGGCGGTGTCGCAGGCCGCGGTCTATATCTATCGAACGACCTGCAACGCAACGGAGACGCCGGCACCAGCGTCGGCGCCAGTGAGATTGCATTGCACCAATTGATACCAACTACACACCGCCAGCTTTCTTCCAGTCGCCGAGGCAATGGACGCTTCCAGAGACCGGGCGATCGACCTGACTGCAATGGAACACGGTATCGTAGAGTACTCGGCGCCACGGAGCGCTGGCTGTGCCATGTGGGCTGCTGCTGTCTGTTTGTCGTGTCGTCTGACTGTGCCGCGCGACAATACCGTGCGATGCGCGATTTCGCCCAATCCCGACCGGTTTCACGTATTTTCCACCAATCAAATACAGAGAAAGGCGAATCCCGGAAACGTCTCACGACAAAACCGCGGGCGAGACAGTGCGCCGGGATTCCATACTGAACCCAAGAGAATCTCGTTAACTGGTAACACTGGGTGACACTATTGAGGCGGCAAGGTGCTGGGCATTAGGCACCCATTCATTCCCCTCCTGCCTGCGCGTGCGCGTTCCTGCCTCCCTCCGCGACCGCTACAACACTAGAACCAGGCAGGCATGGACCAGGGGCGACCGAGCATGATGGCGCGGCTGCGCGGCGGCGGCAGCGGCGGCTCGGACGGCCCGCGCTTCCCCTTGGCGGCCGGGTTCTTCCCGCGCGTCGACTGTTCGCGGGAGCAGGAGGCCTTCCTGCGGCGCCAGGCCGAGCAGCTGCGCGCGGACGCCGTCAAGCGGCTTTCGTGGGCCATGTCGTACGAGGACGGTGCGTCCGGATGGAAGTTGTCCAGCTCGCAGAAGCACTTCCGAGAGACGGGCATCCGCACGTACTGCCGGCGGCGCGACGGCAAGGAGCGCGTCATGGAGTTCCGCTGCTTCGGCAAGGTCTCCATGCCGCTGCACCGCGCGCTCGCGGCCGTCTACTCGGACAACACGATCGACTTCCGCAGCAACTCGACCTTCCTCATGGAGAACTGCCTCGACGGCGCCGTGCTGCATGTGGTTGAGCGCAAGACGGGCCGCGAGCCCTTCCGCTTCCTCGGCATCAACTGGGTCGCCTCGCGCACACACGGGCTCTTCTCCAAGAACCGCGACCTCTGCTACGTCCGCGTACGGTGAATATCAGCTCGAGCCCACGCTAAGCCACGAACTAGCCACTGACACCTGTGCGGACGTGTTGTGTCACAGGCCACAGGCACCATGCGCGACCACTCACAGTCCGAGATCGGGTACGTGGTCGTCCAGTCCGTGGAGCTGAACGAGTGCGGTTCGCTCGAGGCCTCGCTCGGCCTTGCGCGCTCCAAGGTGGCCGGCATCATGCTCTTCAAGGAGAACGCGGCCTCGCGGACGACCAACGTCACGTGGCAGGGCACGTCGTCGCTGGCGGGGCTCTCGTCCGGCCGGCTGGTGCAGTTCGTGCACGAGACGTTCACCTCCGTCGTCGCCAATCTGAACAAGTTCCAGGAGGCCAAGTACATGGCGCAGCAGGTCGAAGGGTTCCGGCTGCAGCGAATGGCAAAGAGGTACGTCTCTCTTGTTGGGTTTCCCCCGCTTGTTGAATCAGAGTCGACTAACGCAGCTTGGACTCACCCCCTGTGCGCCGCAGCGAGCGCAAGTACTGCTACATCTGCGGTAAAAAGTTCTCGCTGGTGCGGCCTCGGTTCCAGTGCGGCGTCTGCGGAGAGGTGAGCATTGCGAGGACCAACTGCGCTCTGTACCAACACGACAAGTTCTCATTCGTCTTGCCGTGTCCACCTGCACTTGCGCAGAACATGTGCCGCGACTGCGAGATCACGAGTCGTGCCAAGGCGTTCAACTCGGATAGCTTTGACGTGTCGACTCCGACGGCCGGACGGACAGAGGTGACGCAGTTTTGCAAAAAGTGCGTGGGGGCGGCCAGGAGAGAGCTCGACCTCAGCAGCGACGACCCGAGCGCCGAGTCCATGGTGTCGTCGTCGGACGACAATCTGTACCTCGAGTCGTCCATCGACATCGACGAGATCGACAGCAAGGACTCGAACGAGCGGCTGTCGACGCTGAGCAGCAGCGACAGCTCGAGTTCAATGAGAGGGTTCTTCCCGGAGCGGTCGATTCTGTCGGGTTTCGCGCCGCACTCGGCGCCTGTGCAGTCGACCGGCCCGTCTCCGCTGGACCTGGCACGCGATAGCGAGCTGTCCAGCGCGAGCAACGTGCCTCCCAGCCCCATCTCGATGCACATGAGCCGGCATCGGCGACGCTCGCGCCTCGAGACGGACCCGATGGAGGAGTACGACCGCTTCGACAACAACGCATACGGCGTGCCGGTCGAGACGGAGGACTACCGCTCGTCGCTACCCACGCCGGACTACCGGGACCGGCGTAGCTACCAGGAGGGCCGTGAGAGCGACTTGGCCACTCGCCTGCGCGAGATCTCGCAACGCGCGCAGGAGACGCTGGACGCGACGCGGCGCAACTCGTGCATGATGAGCGACACGAGTAGCGCGCCGCGCGTGTCGGACCTGGCGGCGTTCAAGGACCTGGACAAGTCGATTGCCGAGCAGGCCGACCTGCTCAACGTCATCGGGCTCGTCAGCACCGGCCGCGTGTACATGGAGACCGGCGGGCCCGAGCAGGGCGGCGTGCGCATGAGCGAGTCGTCGGAGTCAGACACCGCGGACCGATTTGAAGTGCTCGCGTGAGACGTCAGTGTCGCGATAGAGTGCCTTGTCAGTATATCGCGGGA
This sequence comes from Phytopythium sindhum, assembly GCA_023334395.1. Lineage (NCBI taxonomy): Eukaryota > Oomycota > Peronosporomycetes > Pythiales > Pythiaceae > Phytopythium > Phytopythium sindhum. The sequence continues at coordinate 6,388 of JAASGW010000214.1, forward strand.
GTGTCCCCCCGCCACAAGAATTTTTCCCCGCGCCGCCTGGAACACCGGTTTCACTTGGGATTTGTATGTGAAGTTGGTGTCGTCCACACACGAATGGCGTTTGGTGGATGGTTTACATGGGTTACGCATCCCCCATCACGCCGAACGCGATCACTTGAGCTAAGTATACCGCATACAATTGAGTCATCGCCTGCATGATCCACACAACCTACAGTACAATGAGGGGCTCCCAATGAAGCCGCCGTGCCCTCTCCGCCACCACAATCGGATTCAACACCGCGTCACAACGGCCGCAAGCGGATCTTCGCGCCCTCCAGCCCCCTCCGTCAACTAGCACCACAATGGGCCACGACGGGAGCCTGCCGCCGTCGCTCACGCTGGGCCTCGGCCTGCTGGCCGCTACCATGACGCTGGTCACCGCCGGCAGCGTTGGCCTCGTGGGCTTCCTGCTGGGTAAGCATCTCTCCGGCGACGCACAGGCGCAGCCACGCGTCAGGAGCAAGAAACACGGCGGCTCGCACTTCGAGCACGAGCTCTTCAGCGCCGGCGCGCACCCGAGCGGCCCCGCGCGCCGCCTGCGCATCCCCAGCGGCACCGCCAGCGAGGACGTGCGCGTGTCGGACAAGAAGGCGATCGTGGACGTGCGCATCACGGCCATCCGCCCGCTCATCTCGCCCGCCATCCTCGTTGAGGAGATCCCGCTCACCAAGAAGATCGCCCAGACGGTGAGTGGCGTTGATTGACGTGTGCAGTCCGCCGCGAGCGGCAACTGAACGGTGTGATTGGTTGTGCAATGCAACAGATCAACAGCGGACGCCAGGGCGTGGCCAACATTCTACGCCGCATGGACGACCGCCTCGTAGTCGTGGTCGGCCCCTGCTCAATCCACGACGTCGACGCCGCCATCGACTACGGTAAGTTGCTGGCTAGGCATCCTGCTCCCACACGTCCCATTGAGACTCACGTCATGCCTTCCCATGTACGCAGCCAAGCGCCTGCTGGCCGTCAAGAAGGAGCTCGAAAACGACCTGCTCATCGTCATGCGCGTGTACTTCGAGAAGCCGCGCACGACCGTCGGCTGGAAGGGCCTAATCAACGACCCGGACCTCGACGGCACGTTCAACATCAACAAGGGCCTCCGCGTCGCGCGCGAGCTGCTCGCGCAAATCAACGAGATTGGCCTCCCGGCCGGCTGCGAGTTCCTCGACACCATGTCGCCCCAGTTCATCTCGGACCTCGTCAGCTGGGGTCCGTCTCCTGTTCAAGAGTTATGTCTGTCCTCCAGCCGCGACCGTCGCTGACGAGCGCACCTCTTACTTGTAATGTTTATCAGGTGCGATCGGCGCGCGTACGACCGAGTGCCAGTTGCACCGCGAGCTCACGTCGGGCCTGTCGATGCCTATCGGCTTCAAGAACGGCACGGGCGGCACCCTGTACGTCTATTTGGCTATATCATACCGCATCTTGCTAGAGCTGGGTTTGCTGACTGGTGTTGATGCGGTCTCGACCCCATTCACAGCCAGGTCGCGGTCGACGCTGTCGTCGCCGCTCGCAACCCGCACTGCTTCCTGAGTGTGAGCACGCAGGGCCTCGCCGCCATCGTCAACACCGCGGGTAACGACACGTGCCACACGATCCTGCGCGGCGGCAAGAGCGGCCCCAACTACGAGAAGAAGCACATCGACGAGGTACGGCGTGAACGCTCCACATTCAACCGCAGTCTGATCGGTCCAGGCACTCACCCCGTGACTCCGAATGGCAATCGCAGGCGTCGGCGCTCATGCTCAAGGCCAACCTAGTGGACAACATCATGGTGGACTGCTCGCACGGCAACTCGCGCAAGAACCACAAGAACCAGGCGCTGGTCGCGGCCGACATCGCCAAGCAGCTGCGCGACGGCGACGACCGCATCATCGGCGTCATGCTCGAGTCGAACATTGAGGAGGGTGCGCAGTCGCTCATCCCGGGCCAGCCGCTCGAGTACGGCAAGAGCGTGACGGACGCGTGCATGGGCTGGGAGACGACGGTGCAGGTGCTCAAGGAGCTCGCGGCCGCCGTGCGCGACCGCCGCGCTAAGCTGCACCAGAAGTAAGGCGCTTGCTTGTGCACACGTTAGCCAGTTCACATGATTGAAGGTGCTCCGACCGCTTGCTGCCAGCAAACACAACGAGTCACCGCAGTGCATAGGAGAGAAGAGGACGACAAGAAGGACGAGGAGGAGTTTGTCGATGTTTGATTAGAGCAAGATCAAGACACTTTCTACCTTCTTCGATCGTTTGTGTAGCATCATCGGGCGTTCTCGAAGCCGGTCCCCCGCCTCGCCCTGCGTGAGATCAGCGGCGTCTTAGAGAACGGGGAAATCATTTTTGACGTCGGAGCTGCAACCTCAGGAGGCGGCGACTCGCGTCCAGAGTCGGCGCTGGAGTCCGGCTCCGGTGTCGGCGTTCCAGGGCGTCCCCCTTGGCTTGCAGTAGTACTACTAGCTGCAGCAACGACGGGGATCGCCCGTGCAACAACGGCTACACTGCGCTCGGCATGGCGCAGTCTGGAGATTGGCTGTTGACTGACCGTACCATTCACAACTAGGGAGGCGGCCGACACGGTCGGGATCTTTGATGGCGCAGTCTTGGTTTGGTGGGTGGATGAGCCACTCTCATCGTGTTCATACGCGTCCGCCAACGCCCGTATCTCGCTCGAATCCGCCGACTCCCTTCGCGCTGGTGCCCTTTGCTCAGCCACAGTGATAGGCTTGATTTCTTTGCGATCAACAGCAACCTCTGTTTGCACTTGCGGAAAGACACACGCTATGAATTCGTTGAGAAGAGCACGGGGCTGATCAGCTAATGTCTTCTGTTCTCGCGCTTGAGCCGACTTGGACGTGCGAATGCCGGACAGAAGTTCGTCCAGTCGCCTGCGGGTCGACTGCAATTGCTGCTGTTCGTTGCACTCCGCATTGTCAGCGGACAGTAGCACCATTTCCTCAGGCACTATAGTATCCAAACGCGCTTCGAGCTGCTCGATCCTCTCCTGCACCCGATCAGAGAACTTCTTCCGATCCGAGTCGACGTTGGCGAGGCATGCAGTCACTGCCTTGGCGCTCAATCGATCAGAATCATCGCTTCCACCCTTTGAACGCCCGCTAGTTGCCGCAACACCAGTGTCTGCACCGCAGTCACCACTCGTCAATCGAACGAGTACCGCCGCGCTCAATCGCTGCCTGATGATTTCGCACTGCGCCGACAGGCGAGATGGCATTTCGTCTAGTTGGTTGGCAGGGGAGATATCTCGATCGCTTCCAAACAGAGGAACCGACAATGGGGCCTCCATTTTGCCAGCTTCAGCAGCTCGACGACTCTTGTTCTTCATCACTTGAAACTTTCGCCTGGCGATGAAACCTCGAGCCTGAGCTTGCAAGCGAGTCACTCCTCGAGCAGGGTTTTGAGGCATTTTAACTGCAGGAGCCTTATTCTCGAGCACATCAGCTTCGCGAGGAAGGATTTCCACCTCCAACTCACCTTCGAATAGATGAATCTGAAGTGTCTCGCTGCGCAATTCCACACCAGTACCTTGGTGTCGAAGGAGCACACGATCCACCATGATGCCTGCCCCGCCTTCGTCAATATCGTCGTCTTCAGCATCCTGCAGGTCAAACGCCTTCACACTGTCACTACTCCCACCACCGGAAAGCGTATCTGCAATCACGCATCTCAACCGGTTCGCGGTCATTCCTCGCGTTATTTGCAGGCAGACTTCGTCGCCGTGACGGCTGCGGATCCGAGCCAGCGCCGCCCGATGAAGCGACTGCTCCAGCCTGGAGACGAGAACCACGAACCGCCAACTTGACTGCTTTGCCAATTGTTTCGAGCGCAAGAAGCGTAGAACCGTCTTCACAACGACGCGCGCGGCCGCTTGACGCTGAGCTGTCTCGCAAGCGGTAGATCCTCGAATAGAGGCGTCGCGGTCGGCTGCCTGGCTCGAGACGACCTTGGCGCTCGCTGGCTGATGAATGGCTCGTGTCGGGGGACTGGTATCTGGAGAGGACTGGCGCATTACAGGCATATTGCTCCGAGACGAGCGCACCTGAATCACTGTTTTTCGCGGCATTTGCTTGCTTAGAGCCGTTTGGTCAGTCTGGATAGCATCGGAGTCCACACGAACCGCGGCCATGGGCTTCATTTCCTCATCGTCCGTTTGGACAGTCTTCTCGTCAACGTCAGTCCTCTTCGTTGCACGACTCACTTGCACATTGGCGGATATTTGGCCATAGTCCACGCCAAAACGAGCCGCGTCGAGCGCTGCCATGGCTAGCAGCGTCGTCGGCACTTCTGGGTAGTCGCGGCGCTGCTTGCTCCGCTTGGTCACCTTGCTTGTCAGTTTGGCGTTTTGCTGCTGAAGCGCGTCGATCTCCTGCTGCTTGAGCGCTTGTGCGCGCAGAAAGGTGTCCATCACTTTCTCCAACTGACTCCACTCAGCGCCTGCGCTCTTGATGGTAGAAGCGCCTACGGGGTGGACGGCGCTACCTTCTTGGTCGCTTTCGAGTGCCCCGACCCGGGAGATGGATTGCCTGGCCCTTCTTGAAGCCTCAGCGGCCTCGTCTTGCATGCGCTTGATGGCGTCTTCAGTGTGCTTGATCATGTCGTGCTTGACCGCCTCCTGCTTCTTCTCAATCGCTGCCAACGCGCTTTGAAGCTGCCCCAAATGCTCCATTACTTGAGAGGCCAGGTAGGTTTGCTGAGCTCCGATTTGTCTCCGCTTCGAGTCCCTCGCCTCTTGCTCCGCTCGCACTTGGCTCTGCAGCTCGACCAGTTGCCGAGCCAGTTGGTTCTTTTCCTCAAGCGCGTCCAGAACTTCCTTGGGAAGCGAAGCCGGAGACGGTGATACTGCTACTTGTAGGGGTTCTGGCTGTTTTCGGCGTGACGATCGCCTTTCGGACGACGAGGACGCCGAAGACCCAGACGAGGCGGAAGACGAAGGCGATCTCTTCTTCTTGGCTTTGCCGCCCGAGCGCCTGTGTTTTCGCTGGTGCTTCTTCTCCTGATGGCGGAGGAGGTAATCGACCGAGACGAATCGCTTCTCACACAGGACGCACTCAATCGCTGCCGAGCAGCACGACACAGAAAACAACACCCGTGAGTAGAGTCAACAGGGTCAAAAGATACCTCGAGAACCACTCACGCTGTACGCCAAGCCCACCATCACCTTCGTCCTCGATGCTGCTCGTCAGCAGCTCCTCCACTAGGGCGTTTGCACCCTTGGAGACGTTCTCTTTGTCGGGAGTTTCAGCGTTGACGGCGGCCGGCAGCTTCCGGGACGAGGCGTTGAGCAGCATGAGCTCGAACGTGGCCATCGTGCGCTGCTTCTGGCGGATGTCTCGCTTCAGACTGGCAATTTCAGTCTCTTGCTTGTCGTTGTCCACCTCCAGCTGCTGGCACTCGTCTAGCAGTTGCTCGCATTGGGACTCCAGGCTCTCGGAGTGATCGACCAAGGAGTCTTGGACGTGCATCAGGTACTCCAGCGTCAACTGCACGTAATAGAACAGTCAGACATGAGCCCCAGACGGTAACTAAAGTCTGTCGAGCTGCCGAACGCACCTGAGCAATCTGGAACAGCTTGAGGAAGTAGGCGTCCGAGTACTGCTGCACGTCGTCCAGCGTCACGTCCGCGAAGGTCAGGTTCTCCAGGTGGCGCTGGATCGCCTCGATGTCGGTGGTCGCTGCGATTTTCTCGAGGTCGAGCCTGGCGATGGCTCGCGTGTCTAGCTTCCCGGACCGCTGGCGGAACGTGAAGCTCCGCGTCGGCAGCCACACTTGCTGCCTCTCGCTCATCGCTGCCTTCCCTCGCACCACAGTCGTGAGTGTCGGGGCTGTTCTCCCAGCAGCTGCAGGACCCTCGCCATCCTCGGATGGGCTGATATTACCTCCATAAATGCCAAGCTGCCGCTGTCGTCGCTTGTCACTGCGGCTCGCCAAGTACTTTGCGCGGCGGTCGAAGCTCGGAGGAGCCTGTCGAGCATGGCGGCGGCTTGGCCCAGTTCGTCCGCCGGTTCGATAGCTGGGGAAGTATCCGTCGCGTTGGCGCGCCTGGCGACTGGAGAAGAGCGATGCGCCGGTCGCCAGTGGGCCGAAGATGCCCTCGTACTCGTCGTAGCCGCTGCAGTGGCGTTCCGAGTCGGCAAGGTAGCTGCTCATGATCGGGGGTAAAGCGGAGTGCAGATCGCACAGCGACCATTGACCGTTGGCCGCGCCTGTTGCATGCAACGACTTCAAATTGGCTGCTATTGGTAGAAAATGACACTATCACGACAATGATTGGATGAAAAGAAGAAAACCTGGGCTCAAAGACCGATGATGGAGCTCCTCACGCGTAACTCGCCTACTGCCACAGCAATGAGTGAAGACATGCGGCGGCTCGTAGCGCAGCGCATGATCCCGTCGCTCTCGACCGACTGGCGCAAGGGCCAGCACGGTGCGTCCACGGAGCGCCGCCTCCTCTGCCTGCGGCTGTCCGTTTGCTGGCGAGGCCGTGTCGCTCCCCTCACGCTCGAAGCTTTAATGTCCGACCATTGACTTGGATACCAGGGCGCGTGGGCGTCGTTGGCGGCTCGTTCGAGTACACGGGCGCGCCCTACTACGCGGGCATCTCGAGTCTCAAGACGGTGCGTTCGTGTTCTCAGTCGATTGCCTTGCGACCAGCCTCCTGATCACTACTGCGCGCTCTCATGTACCCGAGCAGGGTGCCGACCTGTGCCATCTCTTCTGCGTGGCGGAGGCCGCCGTGCCCATCAAGAGCTACAGCCCCGAGCTGATCGTGCACCCGCTGTTGCGCTCGGATGCCTCGGTCGACAGCCTCCCTGCGGCGAAGCGCCACTCGGAGCTGGCGGCCGCTGTCGAGAAGATCGCGCAGGTGTTTCCACGGATCGACGCGCTGGTGATCGGCCCGGGGCTCGGACGCGACGCGGCCGTCCACGAGGTGTCGCGCGAGCTCATCCGCCGCGCCAAGGAGGCGGAGATGCCTATTGTCCTGGACGGAGACGCGCTGTTCTTGGTCAGCCAGACGCCCGACACGATCAAGGGATACACCAAGGCGGTGCTCACCCCCAACGCGGTAAGCACAAGTGGTCTATACTCGCGGTTTTCTCTAAGCCAAGGAGCTGACATTCGTTTGTTAGATGGAGTACGCTCGTTTGTGTGCGGCGACAGGGCTGTTGACGACCGTGGACGTCGGGAAAGCGTCCGGCATTGCCCCTGAACGACTGAGCCAAGCGTAGGTCAAACCAGTGCGCACGTGTTATGACGTTGAAATGCGTACAGTGGTGGTTAACCAGTTATTGCTATTGTTGTTGCTGCTGTTGCTGTTGTGTGATCGCCTCCAGACTCGACTACCCAGTCATCATTCAAAAGGGTGGCGTCGACACGATCTCGGACGGCCGCACCAGTGAGTTTGGAGCGAAATGCCCTCCTTTGTCTAGTGGTGAGCTATCTCGACCTGAGCTTAGGGCCCACTAACATTCGGTTGCGGCGGCGTGCTTGCTTGGTGGGTGCAGCGATCACCAACCAAGAGTTCGGTTGCCCTCGACGTTGTGGCGGGCAGGGCGACGTACGTCGCAAGACCACAAAAGTTCTTACTTGGCTCGTTGGCACGACTGACTCGCTGACCCCGCTCTATTTGCCAGGTTCTGAGCGGAGCGATCGCCACCTTTGCCGCGTGGACTTGTCACGCCAATCTGTAAGCTCCGCGCTAGGAGTCGCCTTCATGGTCTTGACGCAAGCACTTCAACTCTGCGCGCGTGGTCTTCTAACATTCTCGACTCGTACACAAACCCAGAACGGAACAAGAGTTCACTGGCAATCCGCTGCTGCTCGCCGCGTACGGAGGCTCGCTCGTGACCCGAGCCAGGTGCGTCCACCGTTTTGGTGCCATTGCAGCACCCGTTCACTCGCCGCTTCGACAAGATTTGGCTTCGGCACATGATCTAACAGGGCCCTTGTGTGGTTTAGCGCGGAGCTGGCGTTCAAGGAGCACCAGCGGTCCATGACGGCGCCCGACATCCTGCACAGCGTCGGCAAGGGCTTCGCCACCGCCTTCCCGTCCTCTCGCGTCTAGCCCAGTGTGCGTACGTGTCAAGGAGAGAGAGAAAATCTTGGAGCAGAGGCAGAGAGAGCAGCGAGAAGTTCTTGACCGCCAGAGAGAAGGAACCCATTGCCTCGGGACGGACGCACCGTCACGAACGCCACTAGCCATTCGCATTGGAATTCGAGACCAATCGTTCGAAAGCCGTCGCCCTGGGAGAATTTGGTCGCGTTGTTCCGTAGTCGCTGCGTGTGTGTTGTACTGTGGGCTTCATGTTCTCAGTGCCAGATGCTGAAGCGCGTGCCGCCCCTCCTTCAGCGCTCTTCGGCTCTCCAGGAGATCCTCTCGCGAGGATGAAGCCATTCAGATGACGCGGCAAAGACACGCGCGCGTCACCACCAGCGCGGCGGTGATGGGCCGTCATCACGCGTGTCTCTCGTCTCTGCCGCTTGCGGTGCGGCTGATGATGACGCGGAGGTGTCGCGAAGGTCGCGCGAGCGGGTGACGCGGTGGAGCCCGTCAAAAATACCCATCCTCCTCTCTCCGTCCATACTGAAGCCAAGTATAATTCGACTGAGACTGCACCACGCGCGACCCGCCGATTAATTCGGTCGCCTTCCTCGCCACTCGCGCATTTTCCTCAAAGGACACGAGCGAACTGACCAACCGACGAACCGATCAGCCGACCAACTAGCGGCAATGGCGACCCTGGTGGCGACGGAGGATATCATCCGCGAGAACGAGCGCGAGCTCGCGGGTACGGGCGTGTGCTTATCGTCTCCGATCGGCGTCGCCTGACGAAGATGCATCGGACTGACTGTCGTGTCGACACTGACAGGCTTCGCGGCGGGGCACGTGAAGGACGTGTCGCCGGTGCTGGAGCGCGTACTGGAGGAGATGCGCCGCACGGGCGTGCCCTGCTACGCGTGGCCGCACCTCAAGCTGCTGCTGCTGGCCAAGCTCAAGACAGCGCTGGAGCAGCTGCAGGCGGCGGAAGCCGGCGCCAGCGGCCGCGGCCGCCACGAGGAGCGCTGCGCGAGCATCACGGAGCTGCTCAACACGTTTGAGGGGTAAATGGAGACACGTTTCCATTCGCTTTACCCTTTATAGGTTGATGCTCACGGTTTGTCGTTGGTCTCTCGATGGCACGACGCAGCCCGCCCTTCACGCTGCAGCGACTGACAGAGATCATCATGGAGCCCCAGCGGTCATACAAGAGCACCCACAAGCTCATCAACGCGCTCGAGAAGGTCCGTGCCTTCGGTATATGCCCTGATGGACTTGTGCTATTGTCAAAACCTAACCATCGCCACCGTGTAGCTGCTCGCTGTCAGCTCGACGATCCAAGTGATGGACCCGCGGTCTGCGCAGCTCCTGCACCAGCAGCACGACGTGCATTCGCCCTCGTCCGTGTCTTCCCCCACCGATGCGACCAAAGCCACTGCCCCTGTTGTCCTCGTGTCCAGCGATGCGGTGGGGCTCGACCCGGTCACGCGCGCGCCGTGGGGCAGCGATGCGTCAGCCTAGCGCTGCCTCTCGCCATTCAAAACCCAATCACGCTGCTGTGTGCAGCTGCATGTCGTTAACTCTTATGAAATGAATGCGTTTACCTCAACTGCAAATTCTTTAACGTGGTTGTCGCAGTTGCATGCCGTTGCAGACTTCAAACACATTCCCTCGCTGACTCAGCGGCTGAGCAATGTCACGACGCGGTCTGGAAGCTGGCGGCGAGCATGACCCACGTGGCGAACGTGTTGTCCGCGTACGCGAAGCAGCGCACGGCGAGTCCGAAGCGCGCAGTGCGGGCGTGCAGTGCGACGAGCTGCTGGACGAGCGCGTCCGTCTGTAGCGTCGTCTCGATGGCGTCCTCGACGGTCTCCCACGTGAAGAGCAGCGGCACGCCCTGGAAGGTGTGCCCGTCCGGCACGAAGCGCGTGAGGCTCTGCTGGAAGAACTCGTTCTCGACCTGCGCCACATCGTACACGCGCTCCATCTCGTACGCGTTGAGCGCCGGCAGCAGGTAAAAGCTCAGCTCGTCGCTCCAGCGCGTCAAGAGCGAGTTGGCGCGCCTCCGAGACGTGATGTCGCGGCGTAGCGCTGCCAGCCACTCCTGCTCTCGACTGGCGATTGCATTAACGTTTGGTGGAGACAAATACACTGGCTGCTGGGCGAACGGAAGGCCGGCGATGAGGTCGTCGTCCATGCGCTTCCACATGGTCTCGTCCTCGAACGCGAACGATGTCTCAGCCAGCGGCCACTTGCGGGGCTGGACGTTGGCGAAAAACTGCGAGTCGTTGAACACGCAGTCCACGGAGCAGTAGCCGCCCATGTGCCGCCAGTTCTTGCCCGAGATCTCCATCTTGTCGCCCGTCGCTGCCTCCCAGAACAGAATTTTGCAGCTGCTTATCACAACAGCAATGCGGGTGCATCATCGTTAGTTTTTGTGTTGACGCAAGAAGATAGCAGAGCCCGCGTTTACCTGGTTGAGTCTATAGAGCCCCCTCGAGTGAGGACCCACGCGTGCCCGACCTCCGATGGACCGGCCGCGAACGAGGTCTGCCGCGGGCTCCTCAGCCCGTGCTTGGTCCGCCTGGACACGTCCTTGGGGGTTGAGATGGTGCCGATGCAGACGAACGCGTCCAGCCCACAGCCCAGGAGTAGCGAAGCGAGCAGCAGCTGTATTGAGGCACACAACAATCAATCAGCATCAAATTGGCGGTGGACTCATCCTGTGAGACAGCTCGAGCCTACCGCGTGGTCGAGGGTGTCGCCCTTCTTAAGCGTCACGAACGTCGCGATCGACCGCCAAACCTCGTCGCGCGTGCCGCCCACGAGTGTCCTGGTCTCAAGCGGGAGCAGACTGACGAACCGCGCGGCTTCGCTGGGCGTTCGCACCGCGTTCGGCACTCGCAGCCGCACCAGGAACCGGCATACCATGCGGTACCTGCCCTCCTCGTCCTCGGCGAACAGCTTGATCAGCCGCGGTCGCGCTCCCACATGGACCAGCAGACGCGAGTACTGGTCGTCGCCTTCGTCTTGGACGGGGGACGTGGTTCCCCGGTCAACATATCGCGTCTCGGATCGGTACTCCTCCCACCACTGTTTCGCGTACTTGAAGAACGCATGACTCAGAGCATTCTGCTCGAGTGACTGCTTGTGCAGTAGAGTCGAAGCGGTGTGAGTTATCCGAGCAGTGCGTTTGCAGTTCAGCACGTCGGCACGGAAGTCGAGAGTCCCAACCGGAGCTTTCATTGTGCCGACGAGCTGGACGGGGAAGTGGACCATCGGAAGACTGGAGCAGAGTACGCGCCGCCAGTCGAGGTGGTGCACGGCCACCAGCTCCGTCGCCAGCTCTCGCCACCGCATCTCGGTCGGTGATTTCCACCACAGCACCTTCTTGACGACCTTGAGCAGGTGGATCTGGACGTGCTCGTCCATCAGGCAGAGCGCCTCCCACGGAGACGTCACCTCGACGTCGTACGCGCCCACGGCACTCCCGTGCCGGCCAGCACGAGCTGCTGCCGTGCGCTTATCGATGCGGAAGCGGAAGTGCTCGTCAAACCCTGGGTCCACGGCGCACATCACATCGCTGGAGCACTGGCGCTGCTTCTGGAACGCCACGGACACCCGAAAGAACGACATAACTCGTCCAACGTGGTTCGCCGTCACCTCTTGCACCAGTTCGTCGTCGCCCTGTTCCTCTGCCAGTTGGTCGACGAACGCCTTGCCGCCTGTGAGCCTCAGATACAGCACATGACCGCCGTTGTCGCGATCCTCCTCGTCACTAAGCGGTGCGACGGAGGCAAGCTCACCGCATTGATCCTTCTCTGGAGCCTGTTCATCACCGACGCTCATGGCGCGCACCGACTCCACAATGCGCTGCACCACGTCGCTCTCCAGCACCTGGTGGATCACGTTCTCCTTTTCCGCCTCCCCTGCCGGGACGACCTTGCTAAGCTCGGCACTTCCTTCTGGATCACGAGGCGCCGCCGCTTTCGCGCGCACGAGGCCGCGGATCTGCTCGTAGATGCCCTGCTCGCGCAGCTTGGCGTCAATTGCCGAGCGCAGCGAGCGCACGCGCTCCGCCTCCGCTGCGGCATCACTGCGCACCGCGTCGCCATCGCCACCTGACGCGAAGTCGTCGTCGAGGTTCATTGCTACAAACCTCTCGCTGTCCGGACGGTATCTTTGGCGACGGAACTGTCGGTGAAAATAGCCAAGCGGCGCGGCCGTTGACGGCTTAACGTGTCTGCTCAGGACGAGCGCTCAGGGTCTATTCGTGGCGCATGGGACGAGCAAAGTCAGCTCGAAACGATGGGAGAAGCTGTTTCCAATGCTGGCGCCTGGGGTCTGATACCAATCGGCTGGTCGACCGGCGTCTTGCTTGCGGTCCCCTCGAACGAGACACTTGAGCTCCGCATCTCGTTCCATTTGACCACTTGAGGCGGCTGGCATGGACGCAGCTAGCAAGAACGACTCGACGGCGACACCCGATGCTGCTCCGAACGCGTTGGCAATCAAGACTGCGGGCGCTGGCGAGGACAGTCGCCTCGCCCGAATTGAAGACCGGATGCAGGAGATGGAGGAACAACTACGCACCACCAACCGCATGATACAGGAACTCAGCTCGCTTGTGCAGCGCCAAGTCGAGGTGCGAGCCACTGCGCTTTCAGCTCTCGTTCATGCCTCACATTCGTGCCTCACGCTCTCTGCTTGACCAACGCATTAGGCGATCGCAACCCAGAACAAACGCCGCTTTAGCCACGAGATCACGCCGCCGAATGTCGCGCTGCAGCCGCGGATGCTCGGCCCAACGTATTCCGTTGCCAGGATCGTCATGGACGTGACCGACTCGAGACCCGACCTTCTCTCGCTCTCGCCGACGACTAGCGACGACGAGGCCCGCCGCGGCCTGGAAATTGACGCTCCATCCGCTAAAAAAGAGCAGGTCTCGTCCACACAAGAGGTGCAGGCGCCCAAAGTCACCCCTCTGCCGTCCAAGAAGGCCAGCATGAACCTAGCGATGCTAAGCCCCGAGCGGCCGATACGAGGAGGGATACAGCAGAACCTGAACCTCGTCCATTCGAGTCCAGAGTCCCGACGCGGGAGCAAGCCCACTGCAACAGCCTTCAATGGGCTGACCATAGTCGGCAAGAAGAAGGGGCCAAGTCCCGAGCGAAAGTTCCACTTGGAGACACCGCTCAATCAGCGCGAGGATATGACGCGGCACCTCTCGACTCGCACGATCGGCAAGACGGACGGCAAGTCCGAGACCCCGTACAGGTTGCCGCGCCGCTCGCGGTGGTCGCAGATTTTGTTCAAGAACGCAGTCTCCCCCGAGGAGCTGCTTGTCGCGCGCGACCCCAACCACAACATCCATAAGTACACGCTGCGCCACGACTCGTCGGAGCGCTACGCGTGGGACCTCCTGGTCATGGCCATGATCTTGATCGAAGTCGTGCTGACCCCGCTCGCAATCGGGTTTGAGATTGACACGCCATTCATCCACGTGTTTAACATCATCGGCACCGTCATCTTCGCCGCGGACTTCTTCATCCAGATGTTCTCGTCCTACACGGACAGCCGCGGCAAGATCATCTCGGGGCCGCGCAACACCGCGAGCAACTACCTGCTCAGTATCTGGGCGGTGCCGGATTTCCTCGGCTGGTTCCCTTTCGAGCAGATGATGAGTCCTAACAACAGCCGAGCGTTCGGCATCACTAAGGTCATCCGCCTCGCCAAGGTAAGCCAGCTCGCGCGGAAGCTCCACAGCGCCAAGAAGGCGGGTGTGCTGCGCTTCGCCCGGCTGCTCGGCATCGTCTTCGTCACGAGCCACGTGCTCTCGTGCTACTGGTACTTCGTCGCCAATGAGTGGAAGCAGCACATCCAGGACGGAACCTTCGCGCCGCAGAACCTGAGCGAGCTCTACGCGCTCTGCTGGTCGCTGGTCATCGGTTGCCTAAACGCGAGCCCGCCCGTGATGTACACCGCCACGGAAGCCGTGTCGGTCGGCGTCTTCATGCTGATCGGGAATTTGATCCAGGCGAGCGTCTTCGGCGCGGTGGCAGTTCTCATCTCGTCTTTCGACGAAGAGGAAGCTCAGTATAACCAGAAGCTCATTACGGTCTACGAGCGCTGCAGGTTCCTGGGCATTCCCGACGACCTCACGCGCCGCATCCGCGGGTACTACGAGAACCTGTGGCGCGAGACCAAGAGCATCAGCTGCGACGCCGACGCGTTCATCAACGAGCTGTCGCCGGCGCTTATCTGCGAGATCAAGTTCCAACTCTACCGCGACATGCTGACGCAGATCCCGTTCCTCTCGGCGCAGAAGGTGTCGCCCACCGTGATCGAGATGCTCATCCTCCACCTGCGCACAGTTATCTACATGCAGGACGACGTGCTGATCCGCAAGGGTGAGGTAGGCGACTGGATGGGCTTCATCGGGTCCAAGGGGTCCGTTGGCGTGCTCGACCCGTCCTCGCAGGTGCGCAAGTTCATCCGCATTCTGCGCAAGGGCGACTACTTCGGCGAGATGGCGCTGCTCCAGCGCGCCAAGCGGTCCACGACGGCCGTCGCGCTCTCGTGGGTCCAGATCCACGTGCTGTGCCGTGAAGACCTGGACAACGTCAAGGAACAGTACCCGACCCAGGCCGAGGTGCTGGAGGACGAGATCAATAAGTACATGCAGTGCAAAGTCACCTACAGATAGATGAGAGACGTGTTAAGGGCGCCACCAACACGAAACAATTGGCGCGAGCAACACTTACGTTCATTTGAGTGTGGAGCTTTGAGACTTACGCGCTCTGACCCCGCCACGTGATGTTGATAACCCGAACGGAGTGGTCGCTGCTCCCGGCAGCCAGGGTTAGCCGTTGCATGGAGGAGTTTCCCTCTTCTCCGGAGTCTGCTGACACTGTCGGAGACCAGGCGAGCCGCGAGATCGAGGACGACGGGGACTCGTCGAGCGGAACAGACCCGACGTTGACACAGTCGACCTCATCACCAACCGACAGGGCGTACAGCTGACAGACGCCTGACTCCAAACCGACAGCCAGCAACTGACTGCCAAACCCACGCGGAGCAAACGCCACTGCAGTAACGGCGTCGCCCTCTCCAATCGTCCGCGCAAGGGCGAACGAGAGCTGCCCCGGCGTCTTTCTCCAGATCGAGAACGACTGATCGCGGGACCCAAGGGCGAACACCTCCGAGTCTGGTGACCACGAGCACGACCAGATGATGCGCTTGTGCGCCTTCTTTCGGTCCTGCAACGCGTACTTCCCGTTGCTTTGGCGAGCGTAGACGCAGAACTGGCGGTCCTTAGACACGGAAAGCAGGTACTGGTCGTCTGGGGAGAACGCGAGCTGAACCACGGAGCTCTTGTGGCCCCCGAGTGGCTCCTGAGCGGCGCTCCAGTCGGTCGTGTTCCACAGCCAAATGGCAGCGAATCGCTCCTCTCGAGACTTGCACGCGGATGCGATAACTGTCCCTGCGTGGTTGCTGGCGACGCACAGGAGCTCGTTGCCGTGACCGTAGAGCTTGCGCTGCTCCGGCCATAGCGTCTTCCGGTACAGCGTGTCTCCGACCGGAGCCATCGCGGACGAGAGCGCGTTGCTGTCGTCGTCTGTGAGTGGCGCGTAGCCTTGCTGGGTCGAGCCATTGGGCTGTTCGTTGGCTGTTGCCTTGTTGGTCAGACTCAGCTCCGGAAGGTACGCGTGCCGCACGCTTTTGGCCACACTGTCCTTTTTAGCATCGGCATGGGCATCAGCGTTATCATCGTCTGCTGCTCGCAGTGCGGCAGCTGTCTTGTACACCTCATGAGGAGCGTCGAACACTCGCAAGATCTTCTCATCCGCACCACTCACAATCCTGTCGCCCTCGAGGTTGCCATCACCGCTGACAGACTCAGGTCGCCGGATGAAGCACCCGCAGTTAATGTCGTAACCGTGAACCTGAGCTCGCGATATCTCATGGTAGTCGCTCGTGGACTTGGCAATGACCCGCGTCGTTTTGTCCAGCGACACGGACATGAGCAGCTCGCCACTGGGCGACCACGACAGGTCGGTGACGGCACCACAGTGGCCGTCGACTGACACTGCTGGGAGAAACAGACTCACTGGGTACGGTTGCTGTCTCCACCGCTCGATCTGGCCCATCAAGTTCAGCGCCAGGATGTCTACTCGCCCACCGGCTTCGCTGTCTTCACCAGAGACAGTAGGCAGCATCGCCACAGCCAGAAGCCCGTTGCCGCCCACCATACCCACAACGTGATACGGAGACCAGCTTCCCTGCTTCTCTCTGCACTCCCACAGGATCAACGTGTTGTCCATCGATGAGGACACCAGCGTCGAGTTGTCCCCGCCGTCGTCGCCCGGAAGATTCGTCCACTGCAGCGACGTGATCCAGTCCTCGTGCCCAAGCAGCAGCGCGTCGAAGCGAACAGTGTAGTCAAGATCTTGGCCGTGAGCGGCAGAGTCCGCTGCCGAATGAGCCAGCGAGTTATCAGCTTTGGTGTCCGAGTTGCTCGTGCGGATAGCGACGCGGATCTCCCACAGACGGATGCGCTGATCCTGCGAGCCCGAGGCCAGCGTGATACTCCCCGCCGGACCTGCCATCTCGTACCTCGGCAGCTGGAACGCGACGCTGCGCACCCAGTCGTGGTGCCCGAAGAGCGTGACGAGCGGCGTCAGTTCGGTCGCGTGCTCCGCCAACTCGAATAGGTGCACCTTGCGATCGACACCGCCTGCCCCCACAAGCACCGTCTCGCGCTGTCTGCCGCCATCCTGGGCGTCGACAGTCGCAACAACCGTCGCGTCCAACGCCTCCATGATCATCCGCACCCCGTTACAGGTCGTGGTGACGGTCCACGCGTCGATCGCTTTGGCGTGCTTGGGTTGAGTGAAGACGGCGATCGTGCCGTCCGAGAAGGACGTCACGCACACCCACCGCTGGCGCGTCTCCGCCATAACTGCGGCTACCACGGAGACCACAGGCAGCGCCGCTTCGCCGTCTGCAGGCGACGAAAGCAGTGTCAGTCGCCACGCTCCAGTCTTGTGGGCGTCGCGCCAAAGGAACACGCGGCCCTCCGAGTCGCCTGCGAGCACGAACAGCACCCCCGTCTCTCCATCGCTCGAGAAGAGGTAAACGCTGGTGATCCGCGTCGGTTCTTTTGTCGGCAGGCGGTGCTGCAGCGTCGCCGCCACGCGCGGGGCGCGCGTCCCGCGTTTCTCGAGCAGCGCGACGGCGTTCTTGGCACCAAATGCGGCCCGAACGTCGTCGGAAGCGCGCGCCGAAGCCTTCGAGTCGCCCACCGACCGCTGGTACATCAGTCGAAGGCCGTGGCGGCCGCTGAAGGCGCTGGTGGCGGCGTTGCAGCCCACGGAGACGTGCGCGAGCGCCGCCGCGACCTCAACCCGAGTTAATTCCGCCATTTGTGCGGCGCTGGGGCAGTTGCCAGTCAACACCCGGGTAGTCAATTATTAGAATATGTCTTCGATATTGTTTCACAATTCACATAATACTACGCATTTTTGAGCATTTACCAAAATTTACATTCTGCGGGTAAGGAGAGGGTCTCGTCCTCTTCAAAACACTCCTCGGCGGCGGAAGAAGATGTAGCTAGCGCCGCCGATCACGATCGTAAGCGCAATTGAGGCGGCGGTCACGCCCCAGAACCAGCCCTCCCTCAGCTTAAGGTGCGAGGCCAGGTTCATCCCGAAAACCCCTGTGATGTACGTCCCGACGGAGATGCTAATCGCCACGATCGAGAAGAGAATGTACACGCTGAGCAGGTAGTTTCGCGTCGAGTCGAGCTTCAGCATCATCAAGCTCTCCGTGTTCTGGATCCGGTGCTGCAACAAGCTCGCCTTGGTTCGCGTAGAGAAGATGTCCTGAAGGTAGTTCTCGATCACCACCTCGGCTTCCTCCGAATCGAAGCTCCAGAGGGCATCGAGGAGAGACGGGGTCTCGTACAGCTTGGTTAGATAAAGCAGCCGCAAGTCCTCCTCGTTGTCCAGCAGCTCCATCAGCGCGCGGCGAACACCATCGACTTGAGACTCGAACTCGTTGATTGTGTTTTTGAACACACGCAGCGTTCCCAATTCCCCGGGCGAAGGTTTACCGGTCGCCAAGCGTTCCAGGACAGTAGACACCACTGGCGCAGTCTTGTTATATTCCAGCTCGAAGTATCGACTCAGCGTGGACAACAGTGCTTCGAGCGCCCTGCGTTGCCAACAAACAGCGGTTCAGGCAAGGAATTAGCATCTGTGATTACAGCAGCAACGGAACAGATTATTGTGAGCGCCCACTTACTTGAACTCGTACGGTGAGATGCCCGACTCGAGCTGCATCACGTTGTGGAAGCTTGTCTGGAGCATCAGGAGGAGGCTGTCCGCCCCGTCCGGTACAAATGCGAGGCACGCGTTCCTCATGATGATAGCACGGACAGGGTCTGGCAGCCAGTTAGCGGGTAAGAACGCTCGAGATATGTGGGTACTGTGGTCAAGAAACGAGTCGCTCACTGGCGTTCACGAGAATGGCTTGGTTGCGGAGCTCAATCGATGACTCATTCGAGATCGAGACGGCGTTGTCCAGCTTTCGAATGTCGCGCGCATGCACTCGCTAACCGCGCACAATCCATTACGAAGAGTCCAAGGTCAGTCTCTCCGACTATCATCGGCGAAGCGCAAATACCCCTCGCTGTACCTGAACGTTGCAAGTCGTGCCGTACGGCGTCTGCCCAGGCATTGTGGGAGCGCGGACCTCTCGTGCAAGCTTGCTCGCCGCATCCAAACTCAAGTTTTCGATCACCGGCGTTGCGACGTCTTGCGCCATCCGCAGGATTTCCACCCGGCTCAGCTCCTCAAACGCCGAGTTGCCATCCGCGTCAAAGCGCAGCATCTGGCACCGTCAGAGCACGGCGCAGCGGTGTGTCATTACTCCAAACGATAAATCCGCGCGCCACGCGACAGCCATCACTGGTTCTGCTGGCAGTTCCACCCACCAACAACCTAGCGCTCTTCAGCGACGGATCAAACTCGCAGTCAAACTGCTGGACCCGCTTGCGCGGCGTTGTCGCGACCGACTCGGCGCGCTCGTGCCCGTCGGCGATGACGACGCTCATCGCGTGGAAGCTCGACGTGGGCGTGGCCGCGGCGGTCGACAGCAGCGAGTCGTGGGGGGCAGACAAGGGCGGCGACGCCATCGCGGTCCGCGGCGATCGCTGCTTGTTGGTCTGGAACAGAGTTGGTGACAGAAGAACTTTATGACCACATTTTTAACGTAAAAATAGTGGTCATAATGCGAATTCAATCAGAAATAATTGCCAACGGGTGCAACGACAGCAACTCGCGATGCTGTGGGCGCCGGACGAGACGGCGCTCGACCTGTTCGCGCGCCACGCGCCGCGCAGCTTCCGTACGGGTTTGCGCTTCCTGGACGCGCCCGTGTGTACTTCTCCTCATGGTGATGGCGGCGGGTACCGGCCGCGGCAGGTGGTGGAGCTGTGCGGGCCAGCGGCGGGCCCGTCCAAGACGGAGATCCTGCTGCACGTGGTGGCGGCGTTCCTGGAGCACGACGGCGGGGCGCGCGTGTTTTTGTTCGACCACGAGTACGAGGCGAGTCCGCAGCGGCTGGTGGAGATTCTCACGGACCGGATACAGGCACAGAGCGAGCAGAACGCTTCACCGAGTGACAAGGCGTGCGAGATGGCGGCGCGGGTCATCGTCTGCCACTGCCGCGACACGTTCGAGCTGCTCGCGACGCTCAACCAGGTGCACTGCCGCCTGCTGGACGAGACGCCTGCGCGTGAGCGAGCCCTGTCGTCATTACTGGTGTGGAGGCAATGACTAACGACCGGAGTCTGCCCAACAGCGCTCCTGATGGTGTTCAACTGCATCGGGTCCTTCCGAGCGATGGACAAGGTGTGTATGTACTCCTACTGGCACTACTGTGGCTCTGTGCGCTGATGCCGTCTGTGGCAGATGGCTGCGCGCCAGGTGGGCGACGGCCTGGCGCTGGCGGAGCAGGTGTACGTCTTCCTGAAGCACTTTATCCGCTTCCACTCGCCCATCGTGTTCGCCGCCAAAGAGATCAAGCGTACGATAAACTTGAGTGTTCTTGACAATGCAGTGAAGCACTCCGATGCTGACACTCTTGCTGTATGTGCCATTGGAACAGCCGAGCGCCGGCGACCGTGGGAGCACAGCGAGTACATGCCATCCACCTGGTCCAAGCAGGTGACAAAGCGCATCTTCGTGCGTCCTGCAACTCGGCGGCTTGTGAGTAGGTGCGACTGGCGCCAATAGCGGAACGCTCACTCTATACTCGTATTAACGCTTGCTCGTGTGCACTTGAGGTGACAGCTGTGGCGGGAAAAATGAGCCACCACCGACTTCGAATGCGGTCGAGTTTGAAGCGAAGTGCGTCGTCAACGGCCAAAGGTACGCAGTGCTGCATCTCATGCGGCATGAACTATCACAAACGCTCAACAAGGCCTCTGTACCCTGGTATCGCGACGACCAACGACGCAAAAATGCTAAGCCAAGAGTTTTCTGCGCGTTTGCACGGCACGACGATCACTTGCGCACCGCTAGGCGCGCGGCAGACTGCGCCGCTTGATGGTAGACGACTTTCGGGGCCACCTTTTCATTGATGATGTCAAGGGAATGCTACCGACCGCAGAGTTGAACGAGGGCCAAATGTGGGCGAAACGAATTGGATCACATAAGTATCATGTTTTGCTGGTTGGAGCGATTCCCTGTCACTCCACGTGCGATCCTTGCTGCGCCTGTGCTGCTAGCACCTCCATGGCCTCCTTCTGTCCAAACAGATCCGCGAGCTCCGCGGGTGTTTGGTTCATCCGATTTCTCGCGTTTGCCATCGCACCGTGCGCCAGCAGAATGTCGAGGCACTCGTGGTTGCCGAGGTACGCAGCCTTGTGCAGCGCTGTGTTACCCGAGGCGTCGCCCATGTGTAGGTTGGCGCCCTTCTCGATGAGGTACTCCAAGCAAGCGGGTTGGCTCTCCTTGACGGCCCACAGTAGTAGCGGCCAGCCGTCGTCCGCATCCACGTAGTTGACGCTCACGCCTTCTTCCTCGACCAAGCGCTTAGCCTCCGTCAGCTCGCCGTCGCAAATCGCATCACGCAGCGCCTCCCCACTCATGGCAACTGCCCCTTCGCTCTCCGAAGCCTTAGACTGGTCCATGGAACGACAAGGACACGACGGCTATTTCTAGTGCGCACGCACCGCGAGCAAGCTGCCGGCTAAAAATGCGCTAGCGGCTGTGGACACCATGGATGCCGGAATCCTTGACTGGACGAGCTAGCTGCAGTCAACTCGCCACACCACAATGTCTGATCTGAAGGATGGCCTCCGGCTGCAAGCGGTCACCGACGCCTGCGATGGCAACGCGTACGCTAATACTTCGTTCTTACGTGCCAGACGCAGCGACGGAGTCTCTCATTGCGGTCGTGTGCTTGATCTAGGATTAAGGAAGGCGTGCAGATGATCCCCATCGACCAAGTCTCCGTTATCATCCAGGTTCTCGTGCAGTCCGTTCATTTTCTCAAGCTGAAACTAGCTTTAACTCCTCGTTTCGCCTCTATAGAGACTCACGGCGGAGCAAGAGGCGCGTCTACAGCAACAGCGAGACGAGATCGTGCGCGAAGTCCTCCAAAGCATCCGCGAGTCGGGACTCAACACGAATAAAACACCAGAGAGACGAAGTGGCGGGTCTTCCCCACTTCCTCAAGCTGCGTCAGAGTCTCGACTGCCGACAAGCAGGGTGAAGCGTCTCGACAACCATGGCACTACATCGACAAACCGACTGGACGAGAGTCTCCACGTCCTGATGCTGCATTCGCTGTCCGAGAGTGGGCTGGACTTTCCTCATGTGCAGATCTCACGACCAAAAGGTCTCCCCAAATACGACAAGCAGCAAAACTTGGGCGGATCGAACTCACCAGCAGTGCCCAGGCTATTTCAGCTCGACGGACGCGACAGCCATGCTCGCAAGCAACAGCACGTCATTCTATGTCGAGCTGAAGGTTCCGAGGGGACCGTGCAGCCTTCAATATGTGTGTCAAAATCATCGCGTGACGATCGGCATGGCAACGGAAGTTCGCCAGAGTTTGAGGTAGGCGACGAGATGCACATGACTCAGCGAAGGGAAAGAAGCGCTCAACCTAAACCCACTGATTCCAAGCCTCGAAGGCGTGATCAGATCCGAGAACTCACCGGAGTCGGCCGAGACCATCCATTTCGCAAGTCCGTTCGCGCCAGGCGGCGCTCAGGCGATGCTGAACTCGATGACGACTCTGTCAACCAGTCGTTTCAAGTCGCTCGCAGCAAGATTGACCACCGCACGCTCGCTATTCTAGACAAATCAAGGGCGCTGCTAGACGGCACACCAGCGAAAGGAGAGGCTCGCGTCTCCGTGGCTGAGCTCAGGGATCGCTACCGAGCTGCTGTCTCTCCACTGGACCCTGCTATCGAAAGCACTTGTTATCCTAGTGAGGATGATCTCATGACGCGCGAACATGACGGTACCACAGAGAGTAATGGGGATCCGCAGTCCTCTTCGTGGTGCCAATCGTGCGAAGGAGGGCATACAGATAAACAAATAGCGCAACAGAGCGAAGAGGTGGAGAAACGCAGCCCTGTTCGGTGCGACATCGACCTCCTTCGCGTTCCAGATCGCCCTCCAGACGACGAGAACGAGTGGGAAAACGAGCTGGCGCGGCAGATCCTGACCATCTACGCGACGTCAGTCAAGGCCAAGGCTGGCGCAGCAGACTCGGCCATAGATCGACCGTCCAGCGGAGCTTCTCGCGGTAAAGCGAGGGCGGTGTCGACACCGTCTCGTGGGTCACGCCACTCGGAAGCACCAGCGTGCTCACTTCCAGCTTTGAGCCAGCAGCAGCGTCAGCATGTGGGACCGGGTGGCTCTCTACAGCTGAAGGCGCCTTCACGGTCGACTCCGAGCGTCAACTTCTCGTGGGAGCCGTCGCAGCGCCTTGACGACGGCAAGGTCGTGGTCAACATGCCAAGTATCCCAAAGCCGATCTGGTTCTCCGGTACGGGCGCCGTGAAAGCCGTGTGGTGCACTCTGACTGAAGGATACGGAGAGTTGAAGGCGGGGGCGACAGCTAAGCCCGACGCGTCTCCTGCTCACCGCGCGTCCATGCTGTGCAGTCACCGGTTGTGCGCAGAAGTGCGGCGCATGGAGGCGCAGCAGAAGTTCCTGGAGTGCGTGACGGCGATCGAGTCACTCCTCATCGCGCTGGTTCGCGCGCGGGGAGCGAGCGAGCTGGAGACAAAGCTGTGGAAGCAGCTGGTGGTGACGTGCAACGCGTTCGCGAGCCGCTGCATCGACTACAAGAAGTTCTCAGCGGCGCTCAAGCTCATGAAGCAGGCGGAGCACCTGATCAACAATTCGGTGCTCGTGGACGACGCCATGCGGCTCGAGCTGCTGGCTTACCTGTACGACACGTACGCGCATTACTACTACCGGCGGCACAAGCCGCAAGCCGGTCTCCAGTACTGCGCCAAGGCGCTCGAGATCCATGCTCGGCAGTCGAGCTGGTCGCACGTGGCCAAGAGCCGGCTGCACATGGCGACGCTACTCTCGTTCCAGAAGAAGCATGCGCAGGCACTGGCACACATGGGCGGCGTGCTCGAGCTGGTGGAGGCCAACCGGTTGGAGGAGGCGGGCGGCAGCGCGTCCGGCCAGAAGCTGTGCCTTGTGGCCGTGTGCTACAACAACCTGGCCGTCGAGCAGCTGCACCGGCGCGAGCTCGAGGCCGCCAGCACGGCCGCCGAGAATGCGCAGCGCCTCGCCAAGCTTTGTCTCAGTTACAGCAACCGTTGGCTCGCGCAGCTCGACGCCACGCGCCAGTGCGTCGCCCTCGCGCTCGCCACGCTCATGGAGCCCGTCCGTCCCGTGTAGCCCACTTCAACCGCATTTATGGCGTTGCCCACATAAAACCAGTACATTATCACTCAAAATTGGGTTACACACTAATTAATCACAATCACATTATATAGTGTGCGGTACATTAGAAGCATCCGCCAGTTGGGGCGCCACTTCCCCCCTTTCCGCCCACTTTCCACAGGTTAATGCGGCGGTCGCTATAGGCGGCACTGAACTCCGTCCCCCGCGCTGCTCTCCAGCGCCCCGTGGACCCCGTAGACGCCCAGTGACAGCGCGAGGCGCTTGTTGTTGGTACCTCCTGCGCGTCACAGCCGATTCCACGCGAGTACATCCCGTTTTCAGGCGTACACGACCGAGAGAAGCCGAGAAAGGACGGTCACCATGCGCCGCCAGAGCCTGCGGCCGCGCCAGATCGACGTGCACGCGCGCATGCGCATCATCCGCCGTGAGGAGGACCTGGAGACGGACGACGACGCCAGCGCCGCTGCCTCTGGCCCGTCTTCTGCGGGTGCTGCGGCGTCTTCCGCCTCCTCCGGCGCCACCACGTTCGCCGAGCTCATCGCGGTGCGCCGCTGTCTGTGTTTCGCTGTCTCGTGACTGGTATTTGGCTCTCTACTAATATTATTACATTCATTACTACCCGGACAGAACCTGGAGGACCCGGCGAACCCGCGCGCGCGGCCCGGGGCACGCCGCAAGAAGAAGGACATCCCGATCCCAGTGATCCTGACGGTCGACTCGTACGAGGACGCCGTGTCGGCCGACTTCTGCGCACCCACGGCGTACGTGCGCTTCCAGGCGCTTCCGCCCGCCGACCCTCGCGACGAGCCCGTGGAGCTGGACCTGGAGCTGGCGGAGATCAAGTGGTTGCGCGCGCACCCTAAGTACGGCGTGAACGGTGACCCGCGCTACCAGCTCCCGCTCGAGCGGTTCGCACAGATGCTGGACGCGCTGGAGAAGGCCTCGGCGCTCATCAACCCGAGCGTCATCACGCTCGCGGAGGCCGAGCAGGTGCTGACTAAGCAACTCGGCATGCCCAAGGCGTCGCCGCTCAACCGCGTGACCCACGACGTGTACAACTACTGGGCAGCCAAGCGGCAGCAGCTCAAGCGCCCGCTGCTGCGCAAGTACTGGCCGCAGACGCCGCTGAACGACACGAACCCGCACCTGGTCTTCCGTCCGCGTGAGAAGGAGCGCTACAAGCTGCGCAAGCATCGCAAGAACGACATGGAGGGCTACCGCAAGCTGCAGCAGCTGCGCGCCGACTTCGAGCGCGTGAGGCACATGATTGAGCTCGTGCGCCGCCGCGAAATGATCAAGCGTCGACAGATCGAGGCACTCGACGAAGTCCGGCGCCAAGCGATCTACGAGCTGACGGATCGCAGCGGCGTCGTGCGTAAGCCCGTGATCCCAGGGGACAGCGACGACCTGAGCGACAAGCTGCACAAGAAGAAGAAGCACAAAAAGAAGAAGAAGATGCGCAGCGATAGTGACGTGACAGGCGACATTGATGGCGCCGAGGGTGCCAAAGCAGGGACACTTGCCAATGGTGTTGACTTGGCTAATACCAAGGCCGCAGCCACTGGAACTGCTCCAGCAGCGACCAGTGGAGCTGTCGCGTCACCCGCGGGAGTTGACACGCGCCGCATCACATCATTCATGGAGTACGACACGTCGCTCAACTTCCAAGTGGACGACCCGGAGGACCCGGAGCTGAGCGGCAGCGGCGGCCCGTCGTACCCATCATATCCGCTTGAGACGCCGCAGCTGATGGCGACAATGTTCTCGCAGCCACCGAAGTACCGCTGCCGCGGACGCATTGGGCGAGGTGGGCGGTTCGTGATCGACCGCATTCCAGTGCCAGCTCAGCGCTTCTACGCGCCGGTCGAAACGAGTGCGACCACTATGGCGACCCAATCGGGCGCGCTCACCGCAGCTGCTGCAGGATTGGGGTCATCAGCTAGTACCGCCCCTGCTGGATCAGCAACGACACCAGCACCCGCAGGGCACCAACCTATTGGAGAGGCGCTCAACAGCAGTCTGCACGGCGCGATCTTCGTTCACGAGAGCGCCTTCCGCCCGCCGGCCCACAGGCTGGACACGGTCACGTCCAAGCGCCTGGACGACATTTACGCTATGAGCGACAGCGAGGACGAGGTTTTGGAGCCGCTGTCGTCGTCTGTGTACGAGACTTCGACGTCCCGCAAGGCGAGCGCCGGAGGGAAGTCGCACCCGCACGCCGCCCCTCCGCGCGCTGTCAAGTTCACCATAGACATTTAAGCGTCGCTGGTCCCCGCTGCACCTGTCGATACGATACTCCTGCAGCCAGGGCCAACGGCGGGCAATACAGAGCTTCATCCGTTTATTTATTGAACGTGCGGCGACCGAGGGCCGCCGCTTGTCTACCTGTTTCCGCGATCTGACCGGTGCTGACGCTGTGGCTGCTGTTGTTGGCTTGGGACCTGCGATTGACGCGCAAGGCAGTCGTCGCCTCGCTCGAGCTCCGCGAACGGCCGGACGAGCGCCTACCCGACGCAACAGACGCGATCAGCCACACGTTAGTGGCCTTCTCCTGCCCGTCATCACCTAGGCATCAGCTTACCGTGGAAGTGGTGGCGCGTGCGATCACCTGACCGTCTCGAGCTCGCAGCTCGGGTATCACGATCGTCATCCGCGCTCCTCGGTCACTACGAGGGACACAGGCGTCAGCGACCAGTCACGTTCATCAAGACAACTGCACAACAGAGCGCGCCAACGTACTCATTGGGGTTGCCGGGTGTCGCAAGCTTCTTGCGGAAGGAGTGCGGCGCGATCGACGGGCCGTAGACGATGTGGTCGGCTAGGAGGGGTCGCCGCAGCGGGATGCGGTTCCGCCCGTCGTCCAGGTTGATGAACGCGCGCCGAGCACCCGCAGTGGACGCCCGCTTGCCTTGTGCTTGTGCCATAGTTGACGAGCGCGTCGGAAGCTGCTGCTGCTGCTCGCGCTGTCGGCGTTGTCGTGCGGCCGCGGCGATCGCGAACAGATCGTCCGTGATGTTGCTACTGTCGGACGCTGCACCTGTTGCTGCTGTGGGAGCGGCTGGACTAGTGGCAAACGCGGGACTCGACCAAACACTTGGTACGTGCTTCACATTCCCGCTGTCGGTCTCTTGGGCCTCGAGCAAGACGCCACCACGATTGGCGTACGTAGGCGATGATCCGTATCCGCAGTTCTGGCAGTTGTGGAACTGAACGAGCGGTCGGTTGGGTGAGTTTAGGCTGCCTGGACGCGAAGCTGAGCCTGTCGGTGCTGAAAACAGAGTCCGGTCGCACGAGAGGCAGCGCAGCGGCGACTTGGTCAAGGACGCGGCTGGTCCGGGCAACTGCGTTGTGCTCTGCGCTTCCAGCATGCTGGTGGCAACCACACGTCAGTCTTACGTCGTGTACGTGGACGACAAGGCACGCCACGAGAACCGAACTGACCTACGCAGCCGCTCCATTTCGGTGCGATCCGCCTTGCCGTTCAGGTCGAGAGCTAGTCGGAGCAGCAGCTCGTGGCTCGGCAGATCCGTCAGCTTGGCGCGCAGCTCCGCGAGCGTCGCGGCTGTCTGACTCGCCGAGTCGCTCGCCACCTCGGCAATCTGGTCGCCACACCGCGTCAGCCAAGACATAAGATACAAAGAAGCATCGGTTTCGCGAATACCTTGTCCTCGAGTGCCTGAAGAAGGCGCTGCGTGTCCTCCTGGCTCGGACAGAGCGCGAGTCTCACCCGCAGCGCCATCTCGCTCTGCGTTTGCTGCCGCAGCTGCTGCTGGAGCTGGCCGATAGCGACCTGGTGCGACCGCAGAGCCTCCTGATACCGCGTGAACTGCGCGTCGCAGCCATCAAGAAGACTCGCCGTGCCCAGCTCCATGCGCTGAAGCGCCGTCGCTAGGAGTCTGAGACCTGGACCGCTGTCAACTTCGTCGGTCGGAGCTCGTTGCTGCCCGCCACTAAGCACTGGTGTCGGCTGCCCACGCCCGGCGAGGTCGTTCACCTTGCCCAACTGCATGCGGAGCGTCTTCATGACGCGCAAACCGTCCGCTGAAAGCGGCAGGTACTGAGCGATGCAGTTCCCTTCACCCCCACTTTCATCAACGTTATCGTGGTCAGTGCCATGGTAGACGATTCCCAGCGCATCCTCCAACGTCTGGGCGAGTTGATCGAGCGCCGTGTCTAGTGCGTCGGCGACCACTTCGTTGTTAGTCGTGGGGCTCGCCTTGGCTGAGCGAAGCGCCTCCAAGTCGCGCTGAATCTCTGCGAGCGTCTCTGGTGTCGCGCCGAACACGCAGTTGCTCGTCGCCATACGCTGCCACTGCTCTTGTCGCTCATCCAGTTCCGCCCTCGCTACGTACTCGCTCTCAAGCCGCACCTCGAGTGCCACCATCTTGGCGGTGAACTCCTGCACATGACCTTCCATCATGGCCACGAGCTGCGTGGTCGCGTCCTGTAGTTGCTGTTCAATCAACTGCTCATTGCGACTGGCGCCTCGCTCCGCACTCTCCTCCTGGTGCCTTTGCTGCTCCTCGTGCTGGTGGCGCACGATCTCCAACTCGTGCTCCAGCCGCTTCTGCAGCTCGTCGAGCTGCTGGTTGTGGAGCGACAGCATCTCTTCCATCGCCCGGCGTTGGTGGCCGCTCTGCTCCGTCAGCTCTCGCGCCAGCTCGCTCGTCTCGGATCGTATGCGCTCATTGTCCGTGACCAAAGCCTGCAGTTGCGACTGCAGTCGCTGGTCGTCTTGGTGCTGACACTGTTCGCTGGAAGTCAGTATGGACTGCTCCAGCATCTCACGCACCCTCTCCAATAGGGCGTCGTCTCTCAGTCGCAGCTCTCGCAATCGCGCCTCCTCAGCGAGCTGCAGGTCCTGGTACGCGTGGTAGACGCTCGTCTTGCGGGTCACCCGCTCCTCGTGGTGGTTGACGTGGCGCACGTGCTGGACACCGGTGCTGCCGCTTCGCTGCCGCTCGCCTCGCTCCGGTCGTCGGTGCACCGATGGATGTCGTTCGAGTAGTTCTTCTACTCCCTCACGGTTGTCACCGCTCTCGGACACAGCTCCGACCGAGTCTATTGAAGCACCCTCGCCAGCTTCTGCTGGGTGATTCACGTTGACGTGCTCGTCAACTGACGCTAGGTCCGCAGAGACAGCCGCTTCCTCTTCGCCCCGTTCGTCTTGCGATTGGATCTCAGACGCGTCGCGATGCTCATGCTCCTCGCGGATCGGCGTCAGTTCTGGAGTGCCATACTCTCCTATGGCTTCCATAACTGCACGATGCACTGGCTCAGAGTCATGGCTGGTAACAGCAGCAGGTGATAGAGGGTCGGCGTTGGAGTCAGGGTCGTCAGCACCATCATCGCTGTCGCCGCCGCTCTTCTCGAAGGGTGTGGCATTACCAGCGCGGCTGTCGCTCAACGACGACTCCCCCAACTGACTCAGAATGCGTTCGTTCTCTCTCAGCACGTCCGCTAAGCCGACCAGCCTCGCCTGCTTCTCCTTGATGTCGACGACGGCGGAGTCGGTCGAATGCTCACAGAAGACGAGCTCCAGCATCGTGTTGAGCTGTCGAGCTAGCGCCATTGCTCGCTCGTCGGATTCTTGGCGATCGGTAGCGGCATTGGCGCCCATAGTCGCGAGGGCACTGGCTGCCGCGAGCCTGGCAGCCTCGGCGATCACATTGGCGTCACCGACAGCCGCAGGGCTGTTGGTTCGCCCACTGTTGTCCGCATTGGCGCTGACGAGCTGCTGACGGATAGTCTGGAGGTTGGTGGTGACGTCCGCGCGCAGGATCTGGACGCGGTTCTCGACGGTGGCCACGCGCTCCAGCACGCTCTTGATGAGCGCGTCGAAGACCGAGCCCTGCGACACAAAGAAAGCCGTCACGTCGGCCTCGATCGCGTCGAAGAGCGGCATACTGCTGGGTCTGTCGCCGCCGAGCGACTGTGTGGGAACCCACGACGCCGAGTCAGGCGACCGACGGCGGTCGTCGTATATATAGCCCGCATTGTCTTGACCCCGGCCGATCCGATCGCCCGTTTCGCGGTCAGTTTTCGCCATCACACCAGTCCATTCGACGCCCCGTTACGGCAACGAGGCCGCTCTCGCCTGCCCGACGGCAGCTTCGACGGATTGCTGTCGGCCCGACCAGAACCGGAGGTCCAGCTGACGGCGCGAGGATGCATCGCAACAGGTCCGGCGCGCCAGCTAGAGCCTCAAACGGACGGACGCGTGCACCGAGTGGCAAGAAGGGGTTCGGCAGCAGGAGTGTCGCAATCGCCCGACAAACGGCTCACCTTGCGTTGGACGACCGCAGCGTCGCTTCGAGCCCTGGTGGATAACCGTCACCTCGCCTGGGGCCGCGCTCTGGCGTCGGCGGATGACCAAGGCGGTGATTTCTTTACGTGACGCGACACGCATCCGGAGGGTACACCCCACGAACGGCAAAGATCACTACAGGCAGCCCACTCCTACGTGACGAACCGGGCCATTCCGGCGACCAGCGCCGAGCCGCAGCGAGTTGGCAGTGGCGTTGCCATGGGGTTGGCGACTTGCAGCCGAGCGAATGAGCGCCGCGGGCCGCGTGAAATGCTGACACGGGCGCCGTCCGCGGTCCTGAGTGGCTCCGCCGTGGGTGCGCTGGGCAATTGACGCGCTGCGATTGGCCAAATGGGTCGGCGGACAAGTCCGGACCAAATCACCAGTGGGAGGAGATCGCGGTGATGGACCACCCCGCCGTGGCGAGGAAGCACCACCGAACGGAGCGCATTGTCGATGCGTTGGCTCGCGTGAAGTGACCGCAGAACTCGAGTGGAGCGTCCTCTGGACAGCTTCTCCTCGGTTCGGCGTTGGCGACTCGAGAAATGAGCCGCTGGTGCTTCTGAATGGACCAAAAATGGTCCCGGACCAAATTTGGTCCTCACAGAAATGGAAAAACACGAATTCGGCAGCAACATGCACGAAGCCAACCCAACCAACAACGAAATGCACGCGCTTGGTGGATCGCAATTAACTCTTGAGGGTAACACAAGCGCATGCAGTTTTAACTCGGTGAGTACGTGCCACACGGAGTGGGTCTCTTGACGGAGGGGCGCTGTTGCATACTCATTCAATGAGACTCACTGAGCAATTGCCAGGAGCGTGAACGCCCGCCCGGAACCGATCAGTCACCGTTGTTCACATGACCGTGGTGGTCTGGAAGCAGCGGTGGAGGCCCCCGCTCCTCACCGAGCAGGTACCACAGCGAGGAGAGGTCCGTCGACTCTGCTGTCGTGCAACGGTAGGACCGTAAGCATGCTCTATCGCACCGTAACATGTAAATTCGCACAGCCGCAGCCGATGATGCACGCGAAAATGCGCGCAAGACTCTGCACTCGCCCCGCGATCACGTTCACTGTCGCCATCGACTTGGTGGTCACAATGAGTCTCACATGCGCGGTTTTGCACCTGCGTCAGCATTTGCTCGCGGAAGGAAAAGACTGGGCCTCGCACGGCATCATCCCTGCAGGAATTGACCCATTCGCCTCGACGCATTGCGCTTCCCCACGTTGGGATCTACAGTAAGTAGCTGATGAATATCGTCGGGTCTTAATACTATGGCCGTCGCGAGCGCCCAATTTGGTCTCACTCGCCCAGTACTCCTGCAGCACAAGGCGCGCCCTGGACACAAAAAGTCCGCGCAACTAAGAATTTGGTCCTGGGTGTAGCTTTTCAGTCACGGTACAGTTGGCAGTACACAGCGCTAAACTGCAAGGTGTGCATATTCGTATCGTCCCATCCACGCCGTTCTATTTTCCCACGTCGGACGCAGAGACTCAAGGCTCATTTCGGAATCCGGCGAGTCCCACACACTCCTCTCTTCAGCCGCCTGAGTCACTGACTGGCACACGCATCCTCCAGCCTCCGCCGAAAGAGTTGACGATCCACACACGCCCGCACGACACTCGCTGAACCACTGGCGCCATGCTCGTCGCTCTGTCCGCTCGCTCGCCGGCGGTGGCGGCCGTCGTGGTGGTGGCCGTCGTGGTGGCGGCAGGCTGCACGACCGCACTCGTGACGAACGCGAGCTTTCCCACCGACGCAACCATCGCGGCATCCTACGAGCAGGAGGTGGGCATGGCCTGCGTGGTGGACTCGGACTGTGGCTACCTACCCAGCCTGGCCTGCATCGACGGCGCGTGCGACTACTGCCGACCGAGCCACTTTAACTGCGGCGACTACCCGGGCGACGTGTCCAAGCGCTGCGAGGTGCTGACGCTGCAGAACCCCGTCACTGGCGCCGTCGAGCCGCAGTTCGCGCCAAACGCGCGCGGAGAGGTGGTGGAGATCGGCTACTGCATCGAGAAGGACCTGTTCGCGCCCTTCAGCTGGACGGACGCGCTCGGCACGCTCATCGCGTTCGCCAGCACGGCGCTCGGCTCGGGCTGCGGCATCGGCGGTGGCGGGCTGCTCGTGCCGCTCTACATCTTCGTTATGGGGCTAAGCCCCAAGCACGCCATCCCGCTGTCCAAGGCCACCATCTTCGGCAACGCCGTTGCCATCTGCATCTTCAATTTCAACCGCAAGCACCCGAGTGAGCCATTGCAGTCGCTGCTCGTACTCTGCCTCGCATTTGATCTGACCGCCTACTACTCTCAATGCATCGACAGGCAACCCGCACGCGCCTATCATCGACTACGCCGTGGCCGCCGTCATGGAGCCGATGACGCTGGTCGGCACGGTCATCGGCGTGATGCTCAACAAGACGCTGCCCAACTGGCTCATCCTGGCGATGCTGATCCTGCTGCTGGCCGCCACAACGTACAAGACCGCCATGAAGGGCGTCAAGGTGCGTGGGCAGGCCCTGGTCTTGCTTGTCTATGGGCGCGACTGACATGTCTATGGGATCGTGGCAGCTGCGGCAACGCGAGTCGCGCGAGCACTTGGAACGGATCAAGGCGGTGCTCTCACTCACGTCTAGCGCCCAAGGCCGACGAACTAGCCGATGGTCCATCTACCCGGTACGCAGTCAGACACTGGTCCTCAATTGGTGATAACAGGGCCACTAAGCGCCCTCATGGGCTTTTGTGCAGCGCCTGGACGTCGCGACGGCGGCGCGCAAGTGGCTCGCCATCACGCGGCGCAACAAGAAGGCACGCGCCACGCGAGAGCGCGACCTGGAGGACTTCGCGTCGCTGCCACCGCTTCGGCCGCGCGCGGGCTCCAGCCGTGAGGAGAAAGCGCCGCTAATGCCGACGACTCGGGACGAGAACATCCACGCGGGCTTCGGCACGTTCCGCGGCAATAACGGTATGTAGCCTTCCCTGTTTGTAGAAGCACGTGGACTCGTGCCTAATGCGTTCGCTCTCCATTGCCACAGCCTCTGTCAGCGTCAGCAGCGGCGCTCGCGACGCCAACACCAATGATGACGACGCGTGGGCGTCGACGCGTCAGTCCCTCCTGGAGCGCGAGAGCGTGCGGTTCCCGGTCTCGTACGTGTGGCCGCTGGCCGTCTCGTGGCTCACCATCCTGGCCCAGTCCATGCTGCGCGGCGGCCACGGCTCGCCCAGCATCATTGGCATACCCTGCGGCTCGGACGACTACTGGCTGCTGACGGTGCTCCCGCTGACGCTTCTGATGGCCATCACGGCGTACATCGGTCACGGACTGCGCCTGCTGAACCGGCTCAAGGTGCTAAGCGGCTACGAGTTCACCGAGGGCGCCATCCACTGGATCCGCCACCGCGTCATATTCGTGCCGGCCGTGTGCATCACGGCGGGCGTCGCCGCGGGGCTCCTGGGTATCGGCGGCGGCATGGTCAAGGGCCCCATCATGCTGGAAATGGGCATCCTGCCGGCCGTGCAGTCGGCCACGACAAGCTTCATGATCTTATTCACATCGTCGTCCACTACGCTGCAGTTCGCCATCAACGGCCAGTTCCCGGGCTCCAAGCAGCTCGACTACGCGTTCTGGTTCGCCTTTGTGGGCTTTCTCGGCGGACTCACAGGCCAGAAGGTCGTCACGCTGCTCGTCAAGCGCTTCAAGCGCGAGTCCATCATCGTCTTCATCATGTCGGCCACCATCGGGCTGTCGGCGCTCGCCATGGGCCTTGTCGGCCTCCAGTCCACGCTCACGGATTTCAAGCGCGGCATCCACCTCGGCTTCCACAGCTTCTGCGGCAACGCCTAACGCCTTTTTCTCCTTTAAGAGCGAAATTTCGCGCCAACTAACGTGATTTTTGCGCGAATTTAGATGAAAATTTGGCTTCAACAGAAAGGTCCACCAGCAAGTTGAAGCGCTCGTTAAATGAGCTTAAACAAGTACAACTCGAATTGTTGTTGCTGTAAGACGCTGACCCTGGATCGATTTATGTTAGAGTTCAAATTGAGTGGCGGACTATTACAAGTACATATGGACGATCCCGGTGACCAGCACTCGGACACCCGCTACTATAGTTGACGGCTCGACCACATCACTTCGACTACTACGGCTACTGATGCTACTGCTACTACTGCTTCTGGTTGGCGCTGCTACAGGTGATTAAGTGCTGAGATTTCCTTGTTTGTCTCTGTGCGCCGGTGCTCGATGTCGGTGCCGGCTCCGGCGCTAGTGGCGACTCCCTTGGTCCCTTGAAGCGCACGCTTGCGATCTCTTCTCGGCTCATGCATCGTTCTCGCCGGCCTCGTTCTCGTCGATGGCAGGCAGCGACCTGCGCATCTTCATACTGTGGCTCCTGATGCTGATGATCTTGGGCGACGGCGACGGCGCCGACACCGGAGCCATCGGAGGGCTCTTGACCAGATGTGCACTGCCGGGCATGGGCGTGTTCGTGGGCGGTGAGCCATCCGAGTCGTCCGTCTCGGACTCGCCGCTCAGGTCTTCGTCGCGGAACGGCTTGTACGCCGCGTGGTTGTCATCGTCACCGCTCTCATCCGAGTACCCGCTACCAGACCTGGCCGACAGCGACGGCAGGAACCCGACGGGTGGCAGGTTCCAGCCATGCGCGAACTGAATCTCGCGGTCGATGAGCTCCAGGTGCCGGATCTCCTTTGGCTTGTGCTCCTCCTCGCGCTTGTCCACACGTTTTTCGTGGCTGCGGCTGCGTGCAGACCGCATGACGGCGATCACGTCGCGCGACTGGCTGTCCTGGCTCATGTGGCGTTTGACGTTGTCGGCCGACTCGCGGTCATCCATGAGCCACATGACCATGCTGCTGCGTCGAAACTCGCCCTCCTCGTCTACTTCTCCCTCACCGTCGCTTGCCACCGTCTCGGCCAGCGACCCGCGCGAGACGAATCGCCCTTGCTTGGGTGGCAGTTCGACGTCGTCGTAGTGGCGGGGCAGCTTATCGCTGAGTGACTCGTTGCTGACAGGCTGGAACTCTGGCAGACAGCTCGTGAGTAAGACCAGGACGTGCGCCTGGCGGTAGCGCTTGGCACACGCGATGGCAGTCTCGAGCCCCTCGCGCGTGAGCGCCATGTGCGCGAGCAGCAGCTCGACGCACTCGTAGTGGCCGTTCTTGGTCGCGACGGTCAGTAGCGTGTGTCCCTTGAACGTGTACTCGCGCCATGAGTGACTGTTCGCCTTGACGAGCACCTCGAGCATCTCGCGCCGCCCGCACTCGGCCGCGACGAACGCCGGCAGCGGCAGCTTGAGTGCGTACGGGTTCAAGTGCAGGAGGTTGGCGTACGAGCCGAACAGGATACCCGTGAGATCACCCGCGATAGCGGACCGGTAGTCGGCAGTGCTCTCGGCGTCGTCACCCCGGTCAGTTACGGGGTCGGAACTGTTGTTGTCGGTGTCGTCCACGAGGATACGGCGCTGCCGGAGCAGCAGGAAGGCGCGCCAGTGGTCGTGGCGAATCACCAGGCTGTACATGGCGCGCGCGAAGTGGCGCAGCACGTCCGGCTGCGCGAACAGCGCGTTCATGAGCAGCTCGAGCACCGTCACATCGCCGAACTGGCAGGCGAGCAGCAGCGCGTTGAGCTGGCGCGCGTGGCGGTGGCCGCTGCGGCGGGTCAGCGTCAGCGGCGACGGCATCCACACGGGGGACGCGCCTTCGTCTAGCAGCGCGGCCACCTGCCGCGGGCGCGCGTGCTCGACCGCCTTGCGCAGCCGCAGGTTCACGTCTGCCGCATTCTCGCCCTCGCGCGCGTGGAAGAACTTGCGCACCAGCGACTTGACCGATGCCATGCCTTCCAGCAGTCAGTGACAGCACGTGTAGTCCGATAGACAAGTGAGTTTGCCCTGCGCCGGACGGCGGCAATTTGAGAGTGAGCGAGGCAGAGGCGCGAGCGGCCGCCATGGTGAGGGGCGCCGCTATTTCCCCATAGTATTAAAACAGGGCGCACTTCCATGGAAGATGGGGAGGCAAAAAACGCTTGGGACACCCGCGACAGGTGGGGATGCGACCTGTGGCTCGCAGTGGCCGCCGC
Source organism: Phytopythium sindhum (assembly GCA_023334395.1). NCBI lineage: Eukaryota > Oomycota > Peronosporomycetes > Pythiales > Pythiaceae > Phytopythium > Phytopythium sindhum. Next base: position 42,813 of record JAASGW010000214.1, read on the forward strand.
GACGGCTGTTCGAGCAGTTCGGAGAGTAATGGCAGCTTTTATTGCGGCTGGTGCACAGGAAACGCCTATGGATACATGTTGCAGGAGCACTGGCGGTTCGGAGCCATTGCGCACGTCAAATAATTAACAGGTGGCGTTACAGCAGACACGTCGCATCGCGCGGCGATTGGTGGAAAAGGAGGAAATATCCGCCAGCCGACAGACATTCAGTCGAAATCGAGCGAGTTCGTACGCGCTCTCTGCCGCATCGCAGCGGGGTTTTGGCCAATCGGAATGGAAAATGACTCGAGATGGCTACAGCTTCGCTGGACAGCTTCAACATGGGGAAAATTTCGTCAACTCAATTCTGTGCCGTACTGTACAGTCAAACCCCCCAAACTGCAAAGAGTGGGATTGATTAAGTGTTCGAGGGATAAATCATTTGGTCGACAGACCATTTCCGAAGTTTTACTTATTTAATCACAATTTGAGAAAATTTCAATTATCCATAATCAGTGCTCTCGACTGTTAGAAGGAACCAAACGCAAGCAAAATGCATGATACTTCTTCAGCACGATCTTCCTACGATACCAAGAGATTAACGATTTTGCTGCGATCGGAGAGGATGCCTGCGTGCCGCCAACAGTTATGAATAGTCGTACGTGTCACCAGGTCCCAAACCTCCTTACCAATCTCAAGCGCAGAGAAAATGTTGACCTTCCTTAGAACTGGGCCGTGTTCGAAGTAGTGGGCGACACCCTGGAGTGTCTTGATCGACTTGATCTTGCTCTTCGTATTGGCGATTGGGCCCTGGTGTAACTGGGCTAGCCAGTTACGCGGCGTACACGTGCGCGTGTACGAGGAAGCGTTGACTTGCTTTAACTATAGACTGTACGGTTCACCGTACAGTGCTATAATAAAGAAGGAACCGGGAGCTTTGTATCGAAATGAGAA